>CM020063.1:50467992-50628780 GCA_009769605.1 Bucorvus abyssinicus
TTTGTTTCTTCCCTTATCTTTATTTTAACCTTCTACAAACATTCCACTCTGACAGCATGGACTGATCTTCGGCAAAAGAGATCCTTCTGCTACTCCTTTAAGAAAATGGTCCTGATGCTTCACATTTTGCTATTTATGCAGTCTTTTATATCCAGATAAAAGCAGGTATAAAATGCAATCAGTTCAGTCTTGTTCTCTTACATCTGCTTTGTACAGGCATAAATCATGCATGAGTTGTTTAGTCGTGAAGAATCAGGTCTGAAATAGCTATGTTTTTTGAACTTCAGTAGTTTCCTGTGAGTCAAAGTGAGGCTGGGAGAAAAAAAATCTATTAGTCCAAACACTGGGGAAAAGAAACAGTGCTTCAAGGAACTGCAAGCAGGTAATGGTTGAAATCTGTTGTTTAATGTATCTCATGAGCTTAGTCAACAGTGATATGAAACTTCACCTGCCCTGGTTCTTGGTCCTCTGGCATTAATCCTCTAGCCGCCACTTTCCTTGGCCTTCCAGTGGACAAAACAGATCAGGAGCACATTAATGTGCTGCTAAAACCCTTTTGCCTCTGCTCTTTCAAGTAGCACAAGACAAACATATGTGACACAATCTAAGTTATTGCCATACAAGTCACGGATTTCCTGGGGGTGTGTATGGCCACAGTCTGCTCTACTTCCCACATGTGCAAAAGTTAATTTTGAAGAGTGGAAGGTGAAGCAGGGGAGAGGAAAGGGGAGGACAGAGTCTCAACCTTCCTTTTGTGTCTCTTTCATAGCTCATAAAATATTCATCACATTGCTTCAAGAATAAAACAGCATGTATATGTCTGCTCCTAGCCTTCAGGAAAGAGAGAAATTCCTCCTGGATAAGATTTATATTCATTGTGTAAGTTTTTGTGTGATTGTTAAGCCACTGAGCATAAAGATGGGGTGGAAAAATGCTTTGAAAAAGATGTTCTGTGTTGTAGCTCACAGCTCTATTGTGCTGCAGAAATCTGATTTATTTTCATATGTCACTAACAAGAAGCTCTGGTGAGGCGGATGTTAATCCCCAGAGACTGCTCTTCCCCTGGAAAAAAAAAATATTCCTAGAAGATATTTTTTAATGAGCTATAGGAGCAGCATATCTTTATCTATGCCTCATATTAAAATGAAGGCAGGCAACTTCTTAAGACTATTTTCTGCACATGTTAAAGAAAAACAACCTGAGGAGTCATTGTAGAAGCATTCTTATAGGTCACTACCTTTTAATTCAAAATTTTCCTTCAAGCTCCCCCTCTGCTCCCTCCGGATAGGGGAAGGAGGAGTAATAAGAAAGTCTCAGAAGCAGAGGAGACTGAAGCAGTGCACCTTGTTAGGGGTTGAGCTTCCGAGTAGAACTCAAGGTCCCTAATGCTCCTTAAATCCCTTATTGATACAGGGAAAAAGGGAAACAAAACTCAAATCTCGGAATATATGGATGGGAAACTGAAACAAACTTTTAATAAAAATTCTAAAGTACTATCATATCACACAACTATATATTAAATGCAAAACAGGAAACAATACAGTAAGAGTTAAAACACTGCAAAGGGAGGAAAAGGGAAAAACTACAATTATGGCCGATTGGCCACAGGCCAGGAGATGACGTCACGCCAGGATGGTGGCTCAGAAGATGGCGTCTATCCAAAATGGCGTCGGGCCAAGTGATTAAAAGTTTTGAACAGCTTAGAGAAGTATTTTAACGAGTTCACAGGGAGACCTTTTTTCAGTATCTGTAAAAGAAAATTTCAAGGACACTCCTGACCGAAGCGGCTTCAGATGCGAAGGAAGAAGCCCTCGCGGCCGGAACGCGAAGGGGGGTGAGCTTCCCCCACGTCCGAATCCAGCAGTAGATTCTCGCCGAGTGAGAAATATCTCTTCTCTTACCCGATACAAGAGAGAGATGCTGAGTGAGTCCCACAACAATTCACAGCAGAGCTGGGCGCCGATAGACAGAAACAGTTCTGAGTTAGGCCCCGGGTGGCGGGGGGGCAGGCCACAGGCTTTTGGCCTGGACGGTAGCCAGCCCTCTCGCTGTGGCTCTTTCTCCGAAGCTGTCCGGTGTCCAAAGAGGAGGAGACTCCTCCTGGCTGCAGGTTTTAAGGAGCATCTGTCGGAAGAAATCTTTTGACCCGCACTTTTAGCCAATGGGATGCCGGGTTTATGGAACTTGTATGAAATAATCCCGATACTCTGTTGGGCACATTTCCAAAACAAGGAAGTCTTGGCTCAAACTGGGACACACCTTCCCACAACTTTCTTCCCCGTTGCTCCATCCTCATCTCACACAGAAGCTCTAGTCTTGCAGCAGCTCCAGACTTTTATACTTTCTTTAGTAACGTAGTCTTGGTTTTTTTTCTGTGTTGGCCAGTTAAATTTTCTTCATGTCAAAATAAAGACACTCTTGAATTTTTAAAACAAGTCACTTTCACAGATAAGGTCCAATATTTTGTAAATTTTGTCTTCATTGACTCTCTTCATTGATTATCTGATGCTTTGTCATCTTTCTTTAGGAAAAGCTCATTGAAGTTAGTGAAAAAAAATCCAGGTGACTCAATACTTTACATCATCTCTTAATTTTCTCTTCCAAGCAGTGCCTCATGCTGTCCCCAATCCTGGGATAATTTACCTGCCTTTATTGTGTCATTTAGCGTCTGTCATCCTTCAAACCGCTCCCACCAAAATCCGTTTTACTCTGGAGCCTCACTTTTTTTGAGGCTAAACCTAGACATTTTCTTCCAGTTAAAAACTATTTTCAAATTACAAAGATCATGTGAGCCTCCTAAAGATCACCATTGCATCACAGCTGTATATTTGGTGACATAAATTTCCATGGTTCTTGTCTCAGTACCACTTATTCTAATGACTTGTGACATACAAAGATGTGTGGCATGGTATCAGTGACATGGATTGGGAATGTGATTTCTGGTGGTGTCTGTTTTGTCTAGCAGTTTCTCATGGCTACCTCAGCACCATTCAGGTTGATTTTCAGGGTGATGAGATGTTCTCAAACTATGGTCATCCTGGAATAGAGGAAAGTATAAAATTCTTCTGCCATCATTTTCACTGTTGGACAACTGCAATTCTGGTTTTATTCTCCCATTGTAACTGGAAGTACAGAGAATCTTTCTCTGGAAAAATTAATTCTGGGCATGTGTAAATGCTCAGTAATAGCTGTTAGGAGATAATAATCCTAACTGGAAATGTGGTGGTGGGGAGAAGACATTGCTTGGATATGAAAGAATCAGAGTCTATACGTTTTGTGGGCTTTAAAAATAAGAAAATTGCCTGCTTCAGATATGATTCTGCTTTGTGTTACTTTATACCTTTTTCAAGTAACATACTAGTATTTGTACTATCATCTTAACTTGGAAATGTTCCAGGGCTCTTATATTAGGTGGTATATTAAAAAAGAATAAGAACTCTCTTTTCCATAGTGTTTACAAAGTGTGTTTGAGACAACACTTGGAAACAGACATGCTGGGACAACGCAAGGCAGTGAGGCAGTACTGATCAATAAGCTAGGCAGTGATTGCAGCTGTACCTAATTGATGCTAGTGTTTTGTGCAGGCAGCACAATGAAAGAGAGTTTGAAGGAGACAAGTTTATAGGCAGTTATAAAGTTGTGAGAGAAAGCATAGAAACAGATGTACATATTTAGAGTAGAACACATAAGCAGGGAGATGATAATTATGTTGCATTAAAACAATTTTCTGCAGTGCTAGAGCAATGCAACAGGCAATCTGAACGGAAATATTCTCCAACTAGCATTAACCATAGAGGGCCTTGGCATAATAATTTTTTAAGCTGTCAGAGTTTTGTAGGACATCAAAGGTTACAGAGGAGGTTCATCTCAGCTGGCCCTTTCTGTAGAAAGCCCTGTCAGCTGCAGAATACCTGAAAGGCTCTGCAATCTCTTCTGCCTGAAGACAGGATGACACTATGCTCTTTATTCTAGAATTTCACTGAAGTGGTATGCCCATGAATTAATTTTCTTATGTATAACCACAAAATGGGAGAAATGGTTCAATTTTCAGCCAAAGAGGCAGATAATGGTTTTAGTGACAGCAACTGATTAAAAAAAAAATCAAACAGTTATATAAAAGAAAAAACACATCAGAAAGAATTTGGCATGCTTTTTGTTTAGGGTAAGAAAGAAAGAAAAAAAATCTCAGCTCAAAGCTGAAAAGACCACCGTGACTCTATGTTGTATCATCAAAGAAGAATCAAGTTGTGAATCATATGTTAATTTTATGCAGACAAAAAAAAAAAAAGGTCATAGAATCATAGACTCATAGAATTACAGAATGGTTTGGGTTGGAAAAGATCTTCAAAGACCATCTAGTCCAACCCCTCTGCCGGGGACAGGGACATCTTTAACTAGATCAGGTTGCTCAAAGCCCCATCCAACCTGACCTTGAACTCTTCCAGGGATGGGGCATCTGCAGTTTCTCTGGGCAGCCTGTTCCCGTGCCTCACCATCCTTACAATGAAGAACTTCTTCCTTACATCCAAACTAAATCTACCCTCTTTCAGTTTAAAACCATTGTCTATTGTCCTGTCACCAAGGGCCTTGGTAAAAAATCTTTCTCCATCTTTCATATAAGCCCCCTTTAAATACTTTAAGGCTGGAAGATTATATCCATTTTGTTCTTGGCAAAACATTACATACTACAGTTTTATGGAAAATGTGCATGCTAATTTTTTTTTTTTTGTGTGGTTTTTTTTTTTTTTAGTGTTTGTCTTGTTTACAGCTTTTGTCTTGTTTACAGCCTTTGAGCAGCTTCATTTCTTAGACTATATATATATATATATATATCAACACAGATGGTAAGATTTCTTGAGCCCTTTGTGTGCAAGTTATAGGATAGTTACAGTAGAAAAAAAAGGCTCCAATTCCTATGGTGGTTGAAGTGCAACTTTAAAGGCATCAAGCTCAACCAAACAAGACATCTTTGTCCTTTAATGTCAAAAGTCATATACTTCTCTACTAACATTTACTCCATACTGAGATTTAGTAACCAGCCTACTCAACACCTGTGCAAGTTCTTCACCTGGAAAAACATTAAAAAGTGTACTAAGACTTCTGAACTTCAACTATAAATTCTGCAGTTGCTGGCAGTACTACTGTTATCACAGAAAAATTGAAACTATTTTCCAGCTAATGTCTGAAAACAATTCAGTTACACTTCCAAGAGTGTTGGGGGTTTTGTGGGTTGTTTTGCTGTGTGATAAGGTGAAAATTTTTTTTACCATACCCATTAAACACTTTAAAAATAACTAGAATTTTTATAAAGGGAAGAGAGAAAAACATTCATTTTATTAAGGGCAGATACTCTTCTGTTTGAAGCTCAATTTAAATGTGCTCCTTTCTTTGAATAAAAAAATAAGAAGCCCATTTATTGTTAATGATCAGGGAAGAATTTATATTTTTGGACTAGAAAAATTATAGGTCATCTTTAATAGCACTAGTAAGTAAAAATAATTATTCATGCATGCTTGCCATCTCATTAGGCATCTGATGTGAAAAAATCTCTAAGGAGTTGTGTTCTTTTTCTTTCTTTTTGCAAGGTTAGTCTGAATAAGGTTTATTATTTCCATTAAGCCTTAGAATTTCATTATTAAATCAACCTACTTCAGTCCAGGAAGTCACTTATGGTCCATTAATTTAGTGATGCTCTTTGGTTTGTGCCATGATTGTTTAAAGAAAAAAATATGTCCTAATTAAAAAAAAAAACCAAACCTGTTAGTCCCAGGTTCACTTTCTTCTCTTGCTTGTGTCACTCTTGCAGCAAACCTCACAAGCAGAAGAAGGGAAGAACCCTAAAGAATTTAAGGAAGATAGAAGAGTCACAGCGTACTGGTAATTTTTCTAGAGGAAATATCAGTTTGGTCAAGGGTAAATTAGTAATTTTTTTCTTTGCATTTCAAAGCATCTTTTAAATAATTTCTGCATTCTTGAAGAGTTATCCTGGAAACTGTCATTTCTCTGCACCTTGTCTAAAGAGATTAGAATAGGACTCTAGGAATATTAGGAAAGTTCTTGCCTACCAATTCCAAACTCTTTGTGATCAGTTAGTACAGGTCTAAAATCTTTATAAGGAAATGCATATAAGCTTTACTTTAAACAGCTAAGATGCAGGGTTCATCACTCCCCCGCATACTTAAGACCTGTTTTATCAAAGGTTCTTGGAATGGCTAATTCCTGCTAAAACTGATTAAATGTTCAGTGCCATAATAATCTTGTAGAACTGTTCCAATGAGGCTACAAAATGCAGAATCATGGGATATATACCTTGAACTCAGTAGGCTGTTGTTGTATATTGGTAGCAACACTTGAAATATCCATTTATAGGAGCCTTTATGGTTACTTAATGTAGATATATTCCAAGGGAAATTCACAGCACAGTGCTGAGGGCAACAGAAATTTGGGGAGTGCCCCCTATGGTTACAATAGGAGATTCGATAGGGAATCCTAACCTGCTTTTTTGTCTTGAGATACAGCTAAGCCCTTCTAAAATGTGAAGTAAATACGGTGAAGCTGCCAGTAGCTTTTGAGTCCTGAAGTCTGGAATGGGGACAGAATGAGGAATTGGGGTAAACGAACTCCTGTCATCACTCTCTGCTTGCCTGTTGTACATCTCAGGAGAAAGCTGGTTGATCTTCAAGGATAGCCCCTTCAAGAGGCTAGCCTCTTCACCTCAATATGGGAAAAGATGAGCAAGCGTGGCAGAAAAAGCTAGCAGGGATGAACATGGAGCTTCTGAGCTCTGACACATAAAAGACACAGTTGGTAGAGGCGGACTTCTCTGTAAAGGGAAGGCTGATGTAAACATGGGCCCAATGCTACATGGAGCAAGGGAACTAGTAACCAAAGACGTGGTTGGAGGTACTTTTTTCTCCTCAGTTTTCACTGGTAAAGGTCTGACCTGACACCACCTGAGTCCCTGAGATTCCTAATCCACGGGACCAGACAGAACACACCAAAGGGAACTGTCTGGTGTCTTTGCAGGGCTGCTGTTTGTCATCTTCAAAAGATTGTGGCTTCATTTCTGATGCCTGAAAAAAAAGGCAAACATTGCACCCGTCTCCAAAAAGAGTAAGAAGGAGAATCCACATTTTACAAGCAGGTTGGCTTCTTCTTAGTCCCTGGGAAGGGTCTGGAGGTACCCTGACATTAGCAAGGTCTTTGTCAGAATGTCCCAGAGTTTCCTTATCAGTAAATTAATGAGATCTGATTTGGATAGCTGAATGAAAAGGTGGGTGAGAAGTTGGCTGGATGCACAGGCTCAAAGGGCTGAGATTGGTAGCTGCAAAGCCCAGCTGACAGGGAGTAAAGAGTGGCATCTAGTGCATGAATTGATGCCGTGTCCTTGCAATTTACTGCCTTTATTAACAGCTGAGATGAATGGACAGAAAGCATCCCCAGACAGCTTGTGGCTGTCCCCAGACAGCTTGTGGCTGTCACCAGACTGAGAGGAGGTCAATGAGCTGGAGGACAGGGCTTTTGTTGAGAGGAACCTGGAAAAATGGGCTGATGGGAACCCCATGGTGTTCTCCTGAGGCTGAGGCAAACTCTGGCCTCAGAGGTGAAAAACAGGCTGGGGCCTCCCTGCGCAAGTTGACAGGAGGCAGCAGTGCATCCAGGCAGCAAAGCAGCCTTGTGCACCATGGAATGTACCAGCAAAGGTGTAGCCAGCGCTGTGCCACTACTCGGCAACAGCAAGACCGCACCAGGTCTAGATTTGGGTTCCTAGTGCAGAACAGACCCTAACGTGCAGGAGTGAATCCTGCAGATGATCCTCCATGATAGTCAGGGCTGGAGCACAGGAGGAGAGGCAGAGGCCTGTGTTAGTCCAGAAAACAATGGTTCACATGATAAATACAAGAAAATACGTAATTTCATATACATAACAATCTAACATTTCTGAAAGAATAGACAGAACCAATATATATGTGTTTTACTATTATTATTTTACTTGATATAAAGAAAACATTTTTCACAAGGAGGATAAAAAGATAAATCAACTACTGAAGGCACTCTGTTGATTTGTTTGGTGTATAAGCTTGCTGAAGTCAGAGTATACAGCACCCCATAGCATCCCCTCACCTCACCGGTCTCCTCATTGCTAAAGGCAGTCATGCTCATAAGGCAGAATCTGCACTTGATAAATCCATCCTGGCTGCTCCCAGTTACCTTGTCTCTTGTAGCTGGAAGTGTCCACAGGGAGATTCACTCTATCCCCTTCCCAGGAACTGAGACGATGCTGAGCTTCTGGTCTGTAGTTCCCCGGATCCTTCCTTTACCCTTCTTGAAGATCAGTTTTCTTCACTTTTTGATCATTTACAGCTTTATGCTGAACAGGAACTAGTCTGGAATATAACGTGATAATTTTGGAAAGGGAGTTAAATGTACTTTCTTCTTTACAAGAGTTTGAGGAGAATAAATTTTCCAAATTTCTTGTAGAGCATGGCTTGGGTTTTTTTAAATGTATTTAACTAGTCTTGACCTTGCTGCATCATCACTTTATTTTGACTATTTTCGAAGATATTTTTAAACACAAGAGGAAACCCATGTTTTGAAAATGGGGATTTGTTTCAATGGCTTCGCAGATCAGGATCACTGCTCTCTCTTTTTCATAAAGTCTCCACCAGTTGATCTTTTTATATTCTGAAACAGAGTTTGCTTTCCTGATCTAATTAGTCCCACATCCTTTAGAGCACCCACTGGTTCAATGGCCATAGTGCAGCTGAAGCAGAGATTGTCATAGTTTTTAGTCCAAGCCTTGATGTTCAGGGGATAGGGATCTCAAACAGCGTTGACCTAAATCAAATTTCTACTTCTACTGTATCAGTGAAAGGATATCAGATTTTATCACTAGTCTTTGGATCTGATCATATATTAAAATGGATTTTAAAACTTTCCTGCACCTCTGTAAAGAAATTTTATGCTGTACTGATGAATAGTTAAGAATAATCTTGGTTGAAGAAAGAAAAGTTATTTTGATTTCTTGGATTTTTAATCCTACCTTGCTTCCTTTTTTTTTATTAGCATATCACTAAATTAAACAACTAAACTCTAGTGCATGCATTTTGGCCATGATTCAGAGAAATATTGATTCCTTAGCAAATATCTCCCCATCCATGCATGTGCATCTATACACCAAAATTTTAGTTATCATCATCCTAGAGAAACTCTATATATTCTATGTAAATAGAATTCTGTACAATTCTATATAAATAGAATTAAAATTGTCACAGACTCTCTATGAACAAGGTATTTTTGTTCTTTGTGCTGATGTTGACAAAAAGGCCTGCGTTTTGTTGAGAGTTAATGGATTTAAAATTAAAAAAAAAAAATTGCTTGTGTTTTCTTAATATTGGTGTCTTCTTTCAGTTACAATTGAAGTGTTTGCTGTGTCAGTGAATCAAAATTGTCATAAGCAGCAAGACTGAAACAGTCTTCATTTTGCTTATTCAGCGAGTCTCAGCCATGGTCTTAACACCACTGTTAGGAATGGCAAAGAGTTTCTCATGGCTGAATCTCAAGCAGCAGCTGGGAATTTGTCTTCGTTTTCTGCATTGAGGAATGCTGCTGGTATGAACAAGTCAAACTTTCTTACTGTCTGGTATATATTATAAAAAACATTGTGATTCATCAACACTCATGCCAGCTTTGGTCATTTTTCCTGAGTTTGGCTTATGACCAGCGCACAGGCAGCTGGGTAGCTCATAACCTGGTCTAGTATGAGCAAACAATAGAAAAATTCTTCCCAGAGCTACGCAGATGGTCAGCTCCTGTCCAGAGCAAATTAAAGTGTATTTTGCAGATTTCAGCAAGCTCCTGGATGCCCTGTCTCCTCTGTTCCTTCTCAGGAGGCAGCTGCAGGTGGCTTGATGCTGCATTTACATGTGCAGATTTTAAGCAGTGTTTTGGGCTTCATATTGGAGCCAAAGCTGGTGTACTGCTTCTTACAGGGCTTCCTATTGAAATTTTCTGTCTTGACTCTAAGTAGGCATAATCCAGCATTCATTTGTTCTTCTACCCATCATCTCTTTTATTAGAAAAATACTGTCCCTCACCTGCTCCACGTTTTGCTGACATTAGAGTACTGCCTGTTGCTTTATCCGTATCATGCTAGGCAAGACGAGGAAGATGCTCTTTAAAGTTACTCCTCCAAGCACAGTTTGGAGCTGTTATTAGGTTATCAGAGTGTAGAACTGGATTAAAACTGCTTTAATTTCAGCTTCTTTGCAAAACTCACAAAAGAAAAAGAAGAAAAAAAAAAGAGTAGAATTTGTGAAATCCAAGAGATGAGTGTCTGCAGATGTGATATCACAGGTGCTGTGGGGAACGTGATCATATTGCTCAAAGGTGGTAGTTTGACATACTGCGGTGGCTGATCCTGTCTGGATGCCAGGTGCCTGCCAAAGCTGCTGTATCACTCCCCTCCTCAGCTGGACAGGGGGAGAAAATATAATGAAAGAGTTGTAGATTGAGATTATGGCAGGGTGATCACTCACCAATTACTGTCACAGTCAAAAGAAACTCGACTTGGGAAAATTAGTTTAATTTATTACCAATCAAATCAGAGTAGATTAATGATAAATAAAATCAAATCTTAAAAATACCTTCCTCCCACCCCTCCCTTCTTTCCAGGCTCATCTTTGCTCCCGGTTTTCTCTATCTCCTACCCCTCAGTGGCTCAGGGGGATGGTGAATGTGGGTTGTCATCAGTCCATCACACACTGTCTCTGCTGCCCCTTCCTCCTCAGGGGGAGGACTCCTCACACTTTTCTCCTGCTCCAGCATGGTGTCCCTCCCATGGGAGACAGCACTCCATGAACTTCAGCGTGAGTCCTTCCTACAGGCTGCAGTTCTTCACAAACTGCTCCAGCATGAGTCACTTCCATGGGGTGCAGTCCTTCAGGAACAGGCTACTCCAGCATGAGTACCACAGGGTTACAAGCCCTGCCAGCAAACCTGCTCCTACATGGGCTCCTCTCTCCATGGTTCCACAGGTCCTGCCAGGACCCTGCTTCAGTGTGGGCTTCCCACAGAGTCAGAGCCTCCTTCAGGCATCCACCTGCTCCAGCATAGGGTCCTCCACAGGCTGCAGTTGGATATATGCTGCACCATTAACTTCCATGGGGTGCAGGGGGACAGCCTGCCTCACCACGGTCTTCACCATGGGCTGCAGGGGAATTTCTTCTCTGCACCTGGAGCACCTCCTCCCCCTCCCTGGACCTTGGTGTCTGCAGAGTGGTTTCTCTCACATATTCTTGCTCCTCTCTCTGGCTGCAGTTGCTGTTGTGCAGCAACATTTCCATCTTAAATATGTTTTTACAGAGGCACTACTACTGTCAATAATGGGCTCAGACTTGGCCAGCGGTGGGTCCATCTTGGAGCTGGCTGGCATTGACTCCATCAGACGTGGGGAAAACTTCTAGCAGCTTCTCACAGAAGCCAGCCCTAGCACCCCTGCTACCAAAACTTTGCCTTGCAAACCCAGTGTATGAGCTGATATGATAGGACTGCAAGTGACCATTCCTGCTGTGATCAGTTGTGTTAGGAGAAGGAAAAGAAGTGATTGTTATTTTCAGTCTATGGTTAAATGTTCTATTTAGCTAATGCTCTGAGGATTATAAAATGCAGGTCTACAGCTTGTCTACTGTGCAGTAATTACATTTCTTTTTCATGAACAAGTTTGTTGGTTGCCTTAAATGGCTGGACAATAAGGTTTTTCTTGCTTCTACACAACCTAGTTCCTATGAGCCCATAGCTACCTCTGAGGAGGATGACTGATGGCGTGCTGTTGTAATAGCAGTTATTGTAGACAGATCTGCGAAACAGTGAGTGAAGACAGTGTAAATCTCTTGAAGCTTTTAAAATTAAACCATATATAGTACACACTTCATGGGAACAGTGCTTATTTAAAAACCGTTCCCTCCCCAGAACTGTACAAACAATTCATCTAGAGGCTAGCTATGTTGTACCTGTTGTTGCTTTTTAGACAGAAGATCAATAAATATGAGGAAGTTGAAAAACTAAAAACCTTTTGATGCCCACTGTTGGGGAGAGTCAGAGAATTGACTTTGCATTGAGAGAATCACAGAAGAAGTTGCTAGATGTCTTTATTTGTTACTGGTGTCAGTGGGAAGCAACTAGGATAGACATACTTGAGAAATAATGATGGTTTATATAACCATTCCTACCTTCAGTGTCAAGATTCTAGACTTCATGTAGCTCATGTATGCCTGATAAGCTAAAAAAGTTGTCCCAAATTGCCTCTTTGTTACGAGTAAACAGCCAGAGCACCTTTCAGTGATCAATACCTTTCTTCAGCACCAGATGAGAAACAAAATAGAACCTATTAAGGATGCATGAAAATAAATTGGTAGCACATCTCTATGCTTGTAAATCTAACCTTTCTAATAGCACATCATTCCAGGGAAACATTTGTGGCTTGGTACCATAAACTGGCCTGCCTCTGTTATTTTTGTTTCTTTATGTGGGATTTTGATTTAAAAAAAAAAAAATCTTTGGGATTACTGTTACTGTTTTCATTGGGACCTGCTAAGTGTTTAGCATTTCTGAAAATTTTGTTCTACAAAGGCAGTACTGTGAAAAAGAATAAGAACTCTTGTTATGCTGGTGTCGAGTATTTCTAACAACCGCCTTTGAAATATCCTGTGCAACATAATCAATAGGTAACAATATATTTCTTAAAAAATATCTCATATTAATATCTTATATTCTTTATCCTGTTATAATAGTAATTAACATGTTTTCGATTGGGGTTACTTCATATAAAATACAGGTAATTGGTATACGATATAATGATAGAACCCATTCTGGCCATTTGGGGTATTACACAGTCTTGTAATAACTTTTTTTTACATGCAGTGAACTAGTAGTTTTTAACTGGAATGAGTTTTTGAGTAGAGTGGGGAAAACAACAAAGGAATTATTGTTCTGAAGTAAAACTTCAACAATAATTAAAAAAAATTAAACATATCAATTGTATTTCAGTCTTACTAGCAACTCTCCTAACTCAGCAAGACTCCTAATAAGAGGCTGAAGCTGTTTGTTCAATTACATGCCTTGGAAAAGACACTCATTTGTGATTATGCATGCAGTTAATTACTATTTCTTTGTTGCATGTTCCCTCAGTGTGCTCCCAGGTGCAGTTTAGAAGAGAATAGGGAATCCTTGTTTTGCTGAATTCTGCTGTAATTGTGCCACTGGCTTCAGTGAAGAAGTGTGTCAATGGTTTTGCCAGCAAAGGACAACGGTCTAGTCTGATTAATGAGATTTTACTTTGACTTTTGCTAGGATGCATAAATCCTGGTATGTATAAGAATTGGGAAAACAGGGCCTGGATTTTCATATAAGTACAGTAATAATGATAATCTACCTAACAGAAATCCACATGATCAAATTGACAGTGTTCCTGAAATTAGAGTGAAGCATGACATTGATAAGTAAAACATAAAATCCAAAAAAACTTCAAGTGCAGACAGGAAGTATTATTGTCTCTGCCTATAGCATAAATGAGGCTGTTACTGATGCTCACAGTTTGAAAAAGTTGCTAACAATAGAAAAGATTCAGGGAAAGGCTACAGGAATAAGTATCAGAGTTAAGAGCTTACCCTGATTTTCACCTCCAGATGTAGTGTAAGAAATAAAATAACATATGCCTACATGAATGTATCTAGTAAAATAATTTGTAATAGTTAACTCTTAATAAACAAAAAGGTAGTAAGTAGCATCTAGTACACTTAGGGTAGAAACTACTTTTAATGCTAGTAACAGTTAGCAACAATTAATATCAATGATAACACAATAACTTAACAGGGAATGATGTTGATCATTTTATTACATTAAATTTTTCTTGGAAAACTGTGCTTTTATAAAAAGTAGGATGTAGTTTAAAACAAATAAAAGTCTACTGTGTAAATTACTAGAAGGCTTTTTGGTAAATGGTAAGTGAGTAATGCAACAGAGTCTATATAACTACTATCTGAAATCTATAGGGGTTTTTTCTTTGGGTGACACTCATGGCTTTGAAAATACAGTGTTTTGAAATGATTTCTCACAAAAAAATTTGCTGTGAACTATTTCAAATTTAGTTCTTCCACCTTCCAAATTCTCTATACCTGTTCCATGTGTTGTTATAACGAATATCAAATATTGAAATAATTATTTTTATAAAATTCATACATTTAAGTATACCATTGATATTCTAAATTTATTTTAATATTCCCATATGCAGAGGGAATCAGCTTCAATTTTAAAATGGTGTAAATCAGAAAAATCTTCATAGAAAAACATTTGTGAAGGACTACATCATTTACCTATCATCTACTTTTTGAAAACAAAATCACCATCTGATTTTTTGATAACATTTGGACATTCTTGTTTGTATTTGGATGAAAAGAAGGTATTATGTCAACTTAAATGTCATCCAGGTTTTTATTTGACAGAGAAAGAATACTGGTTGTTTTTAACACACGTAAATTTGACACATCAGACTGTTATTTAAAAAAAAAAACAAACAAACAAAAAACAAAAAAAAAACCCAAACAAGCAAAAAAAAAAAAAAAACCCACCAAACCACAGTCCAGAAATCTAATTCAGACTTAACATTAGACTAGCAGCTATTGTTTATCAGCTATTGATGAAGTTAGTTATACAAATTTTTCTGGAATTGTGCATATCAAAGAGAAATGTTAATAACCATGTCACAGCTTCAGATAGCACAGAGTCTATCTAAATGTTATGTGAGAAAAGATTTCTAAAAATCTTTTATGAAGAAGTATAGCATCTTTTCTTCTCTGCAAATAAAAAAAAAAGAAAACAGCAGCTTAAATCATAAGAAGAGACCACAGAATTACGGAAGGTGCTTGCTATATTAGAATATTTGTATTTGGTACATTGTTGGATTATATTTATTTGGTATTATTATGCATATAATATGCTTATTAAAATACTAAAATATTCCATCCTTTGTTGGAATTGGTTTCAGAGATATCTATAAGGCAAGAAAGGAGTATTACATATTCATTTCTGCACACAAACATATTGAAATATAACAAAAAGTAAATGTAAATTAAAAGATTAAAAAGTCCAACTTTTCCCACACTTTATTTGCACTGTAGTTGTTCTGAATCACTAAGCATTGGAAGACAAAAAAAATAACAAGGATTTTTTTGCCTCATATCCCATGTATGATACTAGTGAGTTCTGCTAGGCTTCTAAGGAGCAACAGCTAAAGAAGGGGTAGAGAAAATATGGTAACATTAGTAACGTATAATCTGCAGAGCTCAGCAGAATCGTGAAGGCCTTGTATTAGCCTATTCTTATTAAATATGAAATGTTTGTTAGAGCCACTTTCAAGCAAAGCACTCTACATAAAATCTGCTGTGTCCTTACGTATTTTGGTTGAGTTTTCTTTGAAGACAAGTATAGGCAGTACTAAAATTTTAAAAACATATTTTTCTTCATTATAAATGGAGAGCCTACTGGGTGAAATCCCTGCATTTACAGGGAAAAAAGCAGTGTCTCCTGTGTCCTTGGGAACCCATACCGGGTCTTGGCATAGCTCCATCCAGAGAAGGACTCCCCACACTGAGTTGCTTCTGGTGTCAGCTCAGCCTCTAGAGTGCATTTATGTGTAGTCCACCTCAAAGAAAAGTGATAAGACAAAAGCTGTGTTGATCTCACCGAAAATTTCTGAAAATAACCCCAGTTTGAATCAGCTCTGCTCTTTCCAACAGTGGTTTCATTTATTTACAAATTTATTCATTTAATTTGTTTGTCTTCTCTTCCACCCAAGTGACTTTTTGTTTCTCCTCCTAAAAAGTTAATTTTCCCAGTTTATTCTCTGGTGAAAGCTGCCTGTCTCCTTCCTCCAGACTAAAAGCTTTCCAATCTGCTTTGGAGAGTTGACTTTCAGAAATGTATTATATAATTACACATGACAATTACATAGAGTATGGACATTACTTCCCATTTAGAGTGAAAATACTTGCTCCCTCACTGCGACATCCAAAAATCACTCAGTGCTTTTCAGGTTTGGCTGAGCTGTGATCATTCATGGGAAAAACAGTCTTCCTCACAGTAATATCCTTGTGAAGAGTTCTTTCGGCCAAATTAAACTGGCCCATCGCTTTTCTGAAAACTTTTAATATAAAAGCTAATGGAGATTATGGAGGAAAAAAAAAAAAAAGACTTTTAAAAGTAAGTCTGTATGACATTTTTGGCTTTTTCCTCCTGTTTTGTATTTCTGAGTAGGCGGATTGAACAAATTATCAGTGTTTTGACAAGTAAAAATGGAATGGTAAGGTCTATTCACTAGCCTTCACCTGGGAATTAACAATAGGCTGAAAGGAAAATATCATGGATCAATATTTTCAATATTGCCTGTGCATAAAAAATTTTACATATTCATTAGAAATTCATCAATTGACTTAGGTACTTGATTTGATGAATTTTTGAGAGACAACGTAGACCTTCAATCTTCCATTTGCGTCGTAGTCAGGTAGTGTTTATTTTGAATGCGCCATGATTTTTCAGTGCCACCACAGCAGATATTTCACACAGTGAGAACACTGAAGTAAGAGTCCTTACAATGCAATAAAAGTTAATATTGTTTTTTTCTATTTGCATTTTCAAAGAAGCATACACATATTAATAACTAGCAGTACTTCACAATAACTTAATAAAATATTTCCACAATTTTGTTCCTATCATCCTGCAGCAATGTAACTGGTAGTTTATATAAAATTTGCTTCGTTATTGCTCTAATTTATAGAACATCTTTTTTTCACTTGCATCAGTGCATCCTAAGTAGAAAATACGACACGATGTGTACACCTTAGAAGTTATTAAAATGAGGATCCAACATTTCCAAAACAGAACTTCATATTTTGTTTCCACTTATTTTTAGAGCATCATGAAAAAAAAAAAATTTAATAGATCAGCCTCTCTATTTTCTGTCTTAAAATATAGGAGAGAAAAAAATAACACCAGGCATATAAACATTACCAGATAGCATAAAATTTTCTTTTTCTCAAGACTGGTACCAGATTTTCGGGTATCCAAGATTGAAAAAATTGAAAACATTAGATGTTTACCAACTGGAATTATTGGCTCCTTTATGTAAGTTGAAACACTTAGGTGGATCATGTGAAAACATATAAATAGAATGGAAATGGGTTCTGTTCCTTAAAAGATATCACAACATGTCAGCAATTTAAAAAAACAAAACAAAACAAAACAAAACAAAACAAAACAAAACAAAACCCTCCACTGTTTATTTGAATAGGAAATTCCTACACAGTGATTGCGTAGGGACTTCTGAAATCCAAATTCTGCAGATTTCTTATCTGAAGAAAGTCACATAGTATATTCCAGTTCTGCAAAACAAAATTATAGTAGTTTCTGTTAGAGGTGTATGTTCAAGGGTAAACATTTTCAAGAATACCAGATACTCAAACATTTTACTCATGTAAGTGACTAAAACATAAAGTGTTTTACTGAGAGTTGCTGTAAGAGTCTGAAATGAAGCATATCCTGCAAGGAAGTCTTCATATATATCATGTTTTAGCATTTCTCTGTCAGTTCCATCTGTTTTCTGTTCTAATCATAAAAACTTTTCTTCCTGCTCTCTGGTAACATTATGAACCCTATGCAAATAGTTGTCAGATATCCACTAGGAGCAAATGAAGTGCTCTGTTGCTACTTACAATGGAGTTTACTTTTTCTCTTGAGAGGCCAGTAACATTGCCACTCACACAGGGTAATCAAACAGTACCTCAGACGTAAAATGGACCATTAACTTTCGGAGGATCTAAACCAGAAGAGATAGGCATGGCATCTCACTTTAGATTCAGTCTTACTGGATTTTGTAATGGTACTATCTATCTGTAGTATTTAAACTGTTACATGTAGGGCTTTTGTGTGTTGCAAAGAGCCACACGTACACTCAGACAAAGCACAAAAACTAAACCGATTTGGGGAAATTAGATCAAAAGGTGCCTAGCCATTGGGACCTCCAGGGTAGCAAACAGAGAGGCTAAAGCCCAAATTCCCAATAAGACACACACAGATCATAATATTCATAAATTCAGAGCCTAATTTGATAGAAAATAAAATACAGGAAGATGAGTGTACAAGCATACATATATTGCTAGAGGCTTCCTTAAGGCCGGTTGTTGGTAAAAAAGGATTTCTACTATAAACAAAGAACCACATCTTTGGTCAGTCCTTCACTAATTTAGCAACGCTCCTTTTCATCAAACAGGGTCTGTACCCCCTGGAATTACTCTGACAAAGGGACCCCCAAAATCTGGAAGATTACGAAATTTCTATTTAAAGAAATTTTAAGCAAGGATGACTGACTAAGATTAGATGTCTTTGATCGTGGTAGGAAAAGAGGAGGCTGATAAGCGTGCATGTGCGTAAAAAGACCGTTTCACTTTCTCGTACAAGCAAAGTGAGGAGAATGGTGCCTGGCCTTAAGTTTTGTGGTGAATGGAGGCAGGGTCCTACTTGCTTTCCTTCCTTTCTTTTCTTCTGCTCCTCTCTCTCTCTCTGCTGTTGCTGTGTGCAGACCCCATAGCTCCATTAAAAGCTCACATTGATTCTTATGAAGCCTTTTGAGATTTACACATGTAAATAAAAAGGGGCTCTTAACCCAGAACACCAGCAGAGAAGAAAAGCTTGCTGCCAGTCCTGGGCTGAGTCAGGGGACTGGTAGCTGGCTTCTTCTGATGGGAACAAAAACGAAGTTCCAGAGAGCCCCCACCTTGGAAATCCCACCCAGAGTGGGATCACCCAGTACTGGGCGCTGTCCACAGGAGGAGACTGCATTATCGTGCCTGGAAGGAGAATTGCACAATCGCTCGTTGCCACCCCACGGTCATCAAAGTGTTGTGATCCCTGAGGTGGCACAAGAGTGTCCAACAGACACAGGAGCATTTGAGACTGACTGCCCATGACACCCATCTGATCTTTACTGCTAACAGCTCCTGCTCAACTCACCCTTAGCCATGGCCAGGCAACCTTCCTGTTTAGCCCCTGTAGCTTTGGGTCTGCTTCAGCCAGCGTGGCTGCGAGCCAGTGTGCTGCATGAGCACAAGCGGGGAGATCTGCATGGCCAAAGTCTAAGGCATCTCCTGCATTACCTTTTCTTGACTGGAGCATTCAACATGATAGCCTGTTTAATGTCTGTAGAATAATGAACAGTAATTATTGCTTGTTTAGGTGTTAGCCTATCTTGCTTTTTGCTAGGGTACATAACGATGTATAGTAGGATGCAATATTTTAAACACATCTCAATATAACTATTAGAAACTGGTAACTCTGAGGATTCAAAGTCATAGTTCAAAACAAGTGGCTGTTTTTGCTATTACATTGCACTTGTATGCTTGTAAGCTTGTATGCTGCAGCATCTTACAAAAGATAGTAGTTGTTAAGAGAAACTCTAGGGTGAAGAGACATAAGAATTAATAAAATAATTTCTTTTCACAGGACATAATTAAAGGCTGACTGAATGTTCTAGACTCTAAATCTTGGCATCCTTCGTGCTAAAGCTAGAAGAAAAGTTTATTTCTGCATTCCTGCAAACAGTACTGTTACTTCTTTGCATGAATGACTGCAGCATGCTTAGCCTGACCTCTTTTGATCTTTACCGCTCCAGTAAAATGGAACCTTACTCAGCTGCAGTATTTTATGACAATTCTTTGTAACTCTCCATCCAGAACTGATCTTGAGGAAAAGGAGGTGGCTGGGGCAGTAACAGTCATATCATTTTGAAGAGTTGCCTTGTAAGAAAAGACTGAGATACACGAGTCCAGAGTGGGACTGAGTGTAGTAAAGGAAACGTCTCAGAAATGTCTCAGTACATACTATCATAATTCAAAATGGAGTAAAAGGGAGCTTTAGTACAAATTACATATATCATTGTGTGTGCACATACGTGTAGGTGTATATGCATCTTTGTATAGATGAGAGCAGAATACTCACTTTTCCAAAAATCATTGGATTGTAGAATGTTTTCAATACAGTAATCACAAAAAGTCAACTCTCTTTTATCAGCCAGACAAGTTCAGCTATGCATGTATATTGAGATTCATTCTGCATGTATCACTGAAAGAAATGGGCTATAAGCAGAAATTGAAGAAGAAAACTTCCTTTTACCATCTTTCCATTTTCAGAAGTTATTCAACTAGCCAATTGAACTGTAATTTCCTAAAATGAACCTTCATATTTGTTGTGGGATGTTCATTGAGCATTTCTGCTGTTAAGCAGCATCCCACTCATATAGGGTGAAGGAAGACTAGAAATAATATTTTGTACCTACAAAGTGCTTTTCACTCAGAGTCAGACAAGACATGAATGTTGCACTGAATGAGATAAACGTAAAGGAGTATCTGCAGTAAAGCTCAGTGAACTGTTGAATGCCACATGCTTGCAAAAACTTCAGTGTCATTTAGTGCTCTGTCACGCACAACTGAAATAAGAAAGGCCAGTTATTTAGATAGCCGCTAAGCTTATTTCACTGAACCTCTGGGCTTCTGATGCACCACATTCACCTGGCATATAATAAAAAACATTTAGGTTAGCTTCATACATTCAGTTTCAGAGTATTTATGCCTTCAAGTATTTAAGGTTCCACCAACTTATACTCTTTTCACGATGATTTTTCAAATATCCAGAATAGCTGTCCTCAGTGTGCTTTACATATATGTCTTCTGTTTATGCCCAACACAGCCACTGTTTAACTTATAAAAATATTTTTCTGCTTACTGTTTCTAGATCTGATCACTCTTTGCTTAAAATTTCTCTCCATTCTTCATCACCAGAGGAGTGTCTTGAAGTTGGGAAGCATAATTTTAAAATTAAAGCAGAAAACCAGAGGAGAAATTTTTAACAAGCAATAAAGACACAGACTTAGATGAAGAACATTTATACAAACCTGAGTCAGCCATGAATTTCTATTGTGAGAATGCTTAATCTTCTGTATATTAATTAGAAAACAGGCTACATAACTGGTAATATATTCATTAGTTGAATAAAATTCCAGCTGAAAACACTGAGGAGCTTATCTTGTGAAAACATAGAATAGTATAAAATATTTAGGGGCTGGGAAGGGTAAATGTTACCTTTTTATGTCTTTCCATCTAATTGTTCTAGTGCTTCTTAGTCTGCTTTTCGGTCTTTACTTCCTCATGCTCTGTGTGGCCTGAATTAAAGTAATTGTTATGATGATATGGTAAAATGAAATAGAAAACAAATGAAAGTATTGAAATGTCATCTGTATCTGAGTGCTTCGCCTTTTCAACAGATTCACAGCACTCTTATGGGACTTCCTTTTACTTCACAGAGGGCAGGCTGAAACCAAAGAGGTAGAAGCCCAGATCCAGAATGCTACTTAAGGTGTAACAATTTCTGGTGATCTCACTGAAAGTTAAAAAACTTTCATTTTTGATAATTCAGTGTGTGTGATTTATCAGGGAAAAACAAGGTACAGGTAGCAGAGCAAGCAACTGAACTCTAGCTCTTGTGTCTTAGCCTGCCCACTTATTAAGTAGGAGATGATACTTCTGAAAGTAAACCAACTGTTCTTTCATGATTACTGTACTGAAGGTAAAGAGTAATTTAATACTGAAAACAAACCAGAAACCTTTCTAGGAAGACTTCTAGTTTGAAACTATTTATAAATAAGAAATATCTACATATAGGATGCTTCATAATTATGGAAAGTAAATAAAGTCTCTAAATTAGAGGTATACAAATTCTACAACAACAGTTCAACAAGTAAAGGTCAGGGGGAAGTATTTATAAGAGTTCTGCACCTGCATTTTATTACAAAGCGAGCTGAAATCAGAAAGTTTCTGCAGAATTTCACATTCCTGATGAAGTATATTCCTTCAAATTAGCTAGATTTTGTGTGCTGTATATAAGGTATGCTTTTGTGTCTCCATGTTGTAATTCAAATGACTGCAGCTTAAATTAGGTAGCCAAGTATATATGGCTTCACATTTTTTGTGAAGGAAAAATAAACAAATATACTCTTACCAAGCTGGAATCAATCGCCTCAATTTAACTAACATTGAAAGAAGAATTGGTTTTGCTCATTTCTCCCTGAAGCATAATTGTGTCCTGTTTGTGTAATGTGCTAGGAGAACTGCAAATAGTTCAGAAGCAAAATATGTTTTCAGACATAATACCTGTACTCAAGTGGCTCCACTGAGCTCAAATTAACAAAATTTCTGGTCGCAAGTCTTGGAATTCAAAATTCCAAGAGGTACATGCAGGATATTTTGCTGGACTGATGCTGATGCCCATCTGCATTTGCTGAATTTTCTACTTGAGTATATATTTAATCCTCAAATCTAAGGATAGCCAGTGGGTTGTCCCATCAGCAAATTCAGGCAATTTGGCCACTCATACCTGTTGAGTTAGGACTGCAGAGCATGCAGGGCTCTTGGAAATTTTCCTGTCCCACAGGGAAAGAAGGACAGACGTGAGGGAAATTATAGATTAACAATGAGCACTATATTGTCAGCAACTTGACCATTCAAATGGAAAATCTAGAAGATAATGGCAGAGCTGGGACAGACATGGGCTGAGCTGGCTTCTTAGCCAACAAGCGTAAAAACACTTGGTGCTGGGAGCTGTCAGGTCTGAGCACATTGAGGTGATGTTGTGGATGCTCCCAGATGGGACTGACCAGGTCTTTGGAGCAGATAGCACCTTGCCAGTGTGGCAGGCCAAGCCTGGTTTCTTCATGCTCAGAAATGAAGGGTTCTTCTAGACAGTTACTGTTGTCTCCAAGCAGGCAACTGGATTACTAGCTGAGCTGAGCTTTTGTGGTAGGTATTAAGAGGAAGCTGAATATGTTGCAGAAGGTCTAGAGACTGGGAGAGCAGGAAAAAGCCAGAGATGGGGTTTATGCAGGGCACATAAAAACAGCCTCTTCACATCAAGCACAAGATTTGTGCAGGCTGCTGCTAGCGTTTCTTTACCACAGAACTGGAGAGGGATCCATGCAACATGATGCTGCTTTAGTGGGGGAGGGAGGTAGAAAGGGGAGCGTGAGTTTGCACCTGAGCCAAGCAATGCATAAATGCCAAGGTATGCAATCTGGAAATGCCTGTTTGGTCCTTTGTGCATGAGACCTTTCTGGATGGCTAGGCTTTACAGAGTGGGAAGTCCTGCAGGTTGTCAGCTTGACTTGAGGTGAGGAAGTCTTGACTCTCTCATGTATCTTCTGGTAGAATACTCACGTTTCTTCTCTTCTTTCCACGGATAATGCACAGCTGACTGGAAGAAGAGATGAGAGTCCACAGGCCTTTGCCTTTACAGCTTCACTCAACGTAGTGCCTTCCACAAAAGATCATTTGGCTTCCATAGCACTTCTATTGATCTGTTTTTATAATCACTCGATCAACATCACTTGACTCTCAACCTAAGACTCATCAAAGGATCAGAGACCTTGTGACAGACTCCATCAAAACAGGAATTCTTTTAAATTCTAATCAAAGCAGAGACGTGTTGATCCCTCCCTCTGTTATCACTCGTAAAAAAATCTGTTAGCAGCATTCGGTCATCAGGGTGACTGAACTAGCATTTTTTCACAAGCAATGAAGCAACTTTAAAAGGTGAAGGAAAAGTTAAAGAATATTGAATG
Source organism: Bucorvus abyssinicus (assembly GCA_009769605.1). Lineage (NCBI taxonomy): Eukaryota > Metazoa > Chordata > Aves > Bucerotiformes > Bucorvidae > Bucorvus > Bucorvus abyssinicus. Next base: position 50,491,709 of record CM020063.1, read on the forward strand.
CATTAGGTAACTTGAAAAATGGGTGCAAAAAATAGAGCTAAGAGTTTATACTTATAAATTAGCGTATATGAAACACCTGGAATAAAACAAGAATCAGTGGAAAGGCTGAGTCAATTATTTTTAAATAAAATAAGGGCTGATAGGTGCTGACTGTGTAGGGCTTTAAAGTTAGCAACTGCTAATGTTGCATATGCTTAGGATTGCATTTATAATTTCAATTTAATTTTTACAGTTATAAGAATGATTTATATGATGGGTTCTGAACCTGTGCAAATGTTATGTTGTCTGACCTGTTAGATAATTTTTAAACTAATTTGAGACACTAGCTATATTCAGTTAGGAGCTTTTAACTGATTTTGAAAATGTTTTCAGCAAATTTCATGTAGTGCTTTTAAACTAAATCTTTGAAAAATCTTCCACAGAGCCAGAGAAAAGAAATGTCTGAAGCAAATTTCTGAGTTTGATATAGATTTCATTCACGTCATTTCCCAATTATTTAAAAAGTTATTTATATTGATTTAACTCTGTTCATTGTTGGGTCACTCTGGTTTTGCACTTAATTCAGAGGGATAGGGATCTGTTCTAGTAAGTGAATTGCAAGTCAATAGCAGTCTATTCCAAATTTCACTTTACTGCTGTAGGAAACAGAGTTCACGTAGCAAGGTGTATACTATAATTGAATTCAGTCCCTCCTGTGAGGAGCTTCTTTTGCTTATCTCTGGTTTTTGGCCATTCTAAGATGTAACCTGTACAAGGTAGATTTTGAGCAGTGAATGATACTAGGCTGATATATAGAGAAGGTAGTATAAACAACACTGTGATGAGTTGACCTTGGCTGGATTCCAAGTGCCTACCAAGCTGCTCCACCACTGCCCTCCTCAGCAGGATGGAGGGGGTAGAAAATAAAGAGGAAAAAAACTTGTGGCTCAAGATAAAGGGAGTTTAATAAAGCAAAACTAAAAGCTACATGCAGAAGCAAAGGAAAGCAAAAGATTGCCTGCTTTCTATCAGAAGGTGATGTCCAGCCTCTTCCCAGGAACTGGGGCTTCAGTATGTGTAGCAGTTGTTGTGGAAGAAAAATATCATCATAACAAATGCCCCCCTCCTCCTTTCCCTTAGCTTCTCATGCTGAGCACATGAGAGTCATATGGTATGAAATATACTTTCAGTCTGTTTTGGTCAGCTGTCCTGGCTATGTCCCCTCTGAAGATCTTGTCTATCCCAGCCTACTGGCCTTTGGAGGTGAGGGGGCAGAATGTTGGAGAGACAATCTTGATACTGTGTAAGCATTGCTCAGCAGTAGCCAAAACGCTGGTGTATTATCACACTCTGCTACCTACAAATACAAAGCACAGCACTATCAGAGATTTTGTGGGAAAAATTAACTCCATTTTAGCCAGACCCAATACATACACACAGGATAACATCTGATCTTGGAAATGCAAATTGTCAGATATGTCTCTTCATAAGTGTACTCAACTTTTTTTTTCCAGTGTCCACCTCTGCTGCCCTCTTAGACAGAATGGCAACTTGCCTAGTTCTAAATTAATGCACAAATTGGAAAAAAAAAAAAAAAAAAAGGAAAATATTCACTTAATCCTTGGGTAGGCTCATGCGAACCAGTAAATATTGGACATTTATCCTAAGATACTCAGCATGGAATAGTGTGGTTTTTCCCCTTCAAATGCAGACTCACTTAACTTGAAGAATATGACTTTATTTCTAAGCTCCTTATTCACTATTAAAATGCCTAGACTAAAAAACATCAAAATATATAGTAAGATTCAGGATTAAAACCTATTCATAAACACAGTCTAAGAACTAAAAACTAAATCCGTAAATTGTCAGTCACAAACTGTAGTTTTTTATTTTAACTGGCAAGGAGATAATAAATCATTCGGAAATAATGTTGACATTTATGTATTCACCCTATATGGCAACTTAACATCCTGCTGTAAACGCCTTCTGAACTGGTAATTTGTTGTTGTGTGTACAGAACTTCCTATGGCAGCTTACACTGAACAGCATACTGGAGGAAAGCCGGAAACTTTGCTATGCAGTATTTTTTGCCTTTGTCTTGCACTCAGGCATTACAAGGATATCTGAAGAGACCAACAACACTCAAAAGCCAAAACATTAAACCAAATAAAATAAGAACATTTCCCTTTAAGGACCTAAAATAGAATTCGTGGCAGTAGAGTGTATAATATCAGAAGGGAGACCCTCAGAACTCAGTTTTTGTGTCCTGGCTTACACAGCCTAGAGGAGGTGCCAACCTATTAGCATAATCAACTAGTTTGCCCACTGATTTTCTATGTTCTTTGCCTTTATCCATGGACCACTCATCAAGATAACTAATGTTCTTCAGGTGTATTTGTTTACTAGTGTAATACAAATCCATTTTCCTCAGACAAAGACGCACATTCTTTTAAGACATAGCTGACATCTTAATGACCTTTTCCATGTGTGCTTCAATATAGTTCCTGTCAGATCCCTAGATTTCTCAGTGTCCATGAAAACTCCAGTTACACACCAAGATAAAAAACATATCCATACTGTCACTGGTTGGCCGAGGCAAGCCAATCACGGGGACGTGTCCTCTCCTATCCCTAAGACACCTTTCCCCTGCACCGGGAGAGAAAGGGTTAAAAAGCAGAGATAGGAAAAGGAAGAAAGATTTTGTGAGACCTCTGAACATTTGGAAAACTGAAACAAAGTTTAATAAAACTAGAACAAAATCTATAATATGCAGGGAAAAACCAATGCAAAATTGATGGGTTTGTACGGGATGGAGCAGCGAGGGTTAAACATGGGTGAGAGAGAAAGGGGGACGGTGCCGCGCAGAGTCCAAAATGGCGCCGGCCACGTGTGCGCTTTCGTGGAGTAAACAAAGGATCCGCGGCTATTACGAACGCCGGGCTCCAATGTGCAAACTGCGAGCTACACTGTTCCTACCGGTCTGGGCGCGCGCGGGTTGAAGAAAAGCAGCAAGAAGCAGCAGGTTTAGCAGCAGGGAAAAAAGCAGCCCCGGGGCGCGGCGTCTCAGCGGCGAGGAGTCTGTCCCAACCGGTGCAGGGGGTTTTTTGCGGCAAACAGCTCCGCTCAGGCGGGGTGCCGTAGCCGCAAGCAGGTAGGCAGGCAGAGTTTCTCTGGAGGTTTGAGCCGAGGAGAGACAGCCTGTAAGGTCCCTGGAGCCAAGCCGCGAGCCTGGAAAAGCCTTCTCCCGGAGCGAAGCTGCAAGCCTGCAGCGCCCCTCGGAGTGCAAAGCAGGAAGTGTACAGGAGGTCCCGGAGAGCGCAAAAAGCGTGCAAAGAGCCCGCAGTATGCGCCTCTTAAAGGGACAGACGCTCGCAAGAAACTTTTACAACCAATGAGAGGTGCTAAACGTAACATGGAAGGGAATAGTCCAATTGGTCAGTTTAAAACAAACCTTTCAAGCAGGTTTTTTTTCTCAAGCGGCGACACATACACACCCTCCACACTCACTATCCTTCTAAGAACTTATTACCACAAGTATTACCATGTAACACTTTTATGTGCTTGAATATTATTATTTTCAAGATGCAAAACTGCAGACTTTGTAAGATATGAGTTACAGTACCATGTTGGTCATTCATAGCACATATTTGACCACAAGGAAAATAATTACATTCTTCCAAAATAATTTTTTTTTGCTAGCATTTAGAAAATGCAGCACAAAAGAACCAAAGGAAGCCAGCCATCTTATAGTACACTGTAGCAGGCAGTAATTGAACACGTAGGCAGCTGCTTCTGTGCTCAGAAAGCTTGCCCTTGATTCAAGTTTTGTTGCATGCAAGTATGTCATAATATGGTAGGGACAGCACCTTTCAGCTAAGGTCAAAGTCATATCATACACATCTGTAGGACAGCAGAAGCTTGTGTATTTCTCTTTTAAAACTTGAGAGGAAATTCATATCACTATCTGTGAGATTTTTCTCATTCTGAAAGCCACAAAATGAGCTTAGACTGGTTCCCGAGATGTAGTGGTTACTAAGCAGACATATGCTTATGCTATGCTAAGGCACGTGGAGGACAGCAAGGTGATTCAAGACAGCCAGCATGGCTTCACCAAGGGCAAGTCCTGCCTGACCAGGCCTTCTGTGATGGAGTGACTACATTGGTGGACAGGGGAAGAGCTGCAGATTTCATCTATCTGGACTTCTATAAAGCCTTTGGGATGGTCCCCCACAACATCCTTCTCTCTAAATTGGTGACATACAAATTTGGTGGGTGGACTGTTCAGTGGATAATGAACTGCTTGGATGATGGTATTCAGAGGGTAGTGGTCAACAGCTCAATGTCCAACTGGAGATGGATGACAAATAGCGTCCCTCAGGGGTCTGTACTGGGACGAGTGCTGTTTAATATCTTCATCTATGACATAGAGAGTGGACTCAAGTGCACCCTCAGCAAGTTTGCAGATGACACCAAGCTGAGTGCTGCAGTTGACACACCAGAGGGAGGAGATGCCATCCAGAGGGACCTGGACAAGCTGGGGAGGTGGGTCTGTGTGAACCTCATGAGGTTCAACAAGGCCTAGTGCAAGGTCCTACACCTGGGTCAGGGCTATCGTCAATATCAAAACAGGCTGAAAGATGAGTAGGCTGACATCAGCCCTGCAGAGAAGGACTTGAGGGTACTGGTGGATGAAAAGCTGGACATGACCTGACAAGGTGTGCTTGCAGCCCATAAAGTCAATTGTATCCTGCATCTAAATAAGCGTGGCCAGCAGGTTGAGGGAGGTGAACCTGACACTCTGCTCCACTCTGGTGAGACGTCACCTGGAGTAATTTGTCCAGCTCTGGAGTCCTCAGCACAGGAAAGTCATGAACCTGTTGGAGAGGGTCCAGAGGAGGAACACAAAAGTGATTAGAGGGCTGGAGCACCTCTGCTATGAGGACAGACTGAGAGAGTTGGGATTGTTCGGCTTGGAGAAGTGAAAGCTCCAGTGAGACCTTCTTGTAGCCTTTCAGTACTTAAAGGGGGCCTATAAGAAAGAAGGGGACAGTCTTTTTAGTAAGGCCTGTTGTGACAGGTGAAGACGTAATTGTATTAAACTAAAAAGGGGGAGATTTAGACTAGAGGTAAGGATGAAATTTTTTCCAATGAGGGTGTTACAACACTATCCCAGGTTTCCCAGAGAGGTGGTAGAAGCACCATCCCTTGAAACCTTCAAAGTCAGGTTGGACGGGACTCTGAGCAACCTGATCTAGTTGAAGATGTCCCTGCTCACTGCAGGGGGGTTGGACTAGATGACCGCTAAAGGTCCCTTCCAAATCAATGCATTCTGTGAGTCTATGATATAACTTTTAGGTGCAAATTTAGCAGGAAGTTGTAGCATTTGGGTGGAAGGTCTGGCAAAGTGAAGTTTAGTCAGTGGAAACCATTAAGTGGTACCCAGGAGATTTTGCCATTTAAAAAGTGATTCAAGATTGTTGCAACTTTCCATTCTGGAAGGGAACTGAATCAAGCCAAAAGGGTACAGTCTATGTCTACTTTCCAAGCAGAAGCGAGAATTCTAGGTATCTGTTGTCAGGTATAGAGCTCATGGTGATGCTCACAGTATGAAACCCAGATTTTCTTTCTTCACTGAATTTGCAGACATGTTGGTGTACCTGCAACTGTGTTGACTCTGCTTTTGCTTGAGCTCTTTTTGGATCTCCATTCCTGAGGTATACAGGATTTTAAGTTATTAAACATAGTTTTTAAAAGTAGTGCTAGTGAAAAGAACCAAAACTGGTTGGTGGTATGACATGTTCCTGGAAACAAAAAGGACATAACAGTGGAGACCCATTTTTTCACTCTTTCATTGAATTATTTATGTTTAAGGATAGTTTCCTTTAAGTACCTGGATTCCCTGAATACCTTATACTGCTATCGTACATTGTACTCCAGTGTAAACAGTTGTACAGAAAGCTTGTGATTTGTCATGAAGCATGCCTGACTAATTTCTAAAGTCTTGTAGCCTTTGTTTTAAGCTAGATTTTAATCCTTAATTACAACACACCTCATGTATATTTGATCTATGCACCTCTGAACTACATTTTACCATTTTCCTTATGCTTCCCTGCAAGTACAGTGTTTGACATCAAAGTAGAATTGTGGTGAGGAAGAAGATGATACATGATAGAGGTATGCAAATTTAGAAGGCTATTTTCAGGACAATATATACTTTTCTTTTCAACTTCCTGCAAAACACTTTTTCCACAGTTAGATGTGATTGAATGCCATTTCTCATTTGTCATGTATAAAGATGAATTTACTGATTAAACTAATGTGTTCCCCGATGCTTTTTCCTTCCACCGGCGGTTTAACAGTTGTGTTAATTGCATTAGTGCTGCTTGTGAAAGGCAAGGGGGGACCTCTGTTAACCTCAGGGTGTTGGATAAGCCTGAGCCAAAGCCTGAGCCATTCAGGTCAAAATTTGGAGAAGTGAATGTCTTTCAAATTCCCATGTGATATTACTTCTGAAGTTTATGTCTCAATCTGATTATCTTTGGAATGAAAAGAGCTCTTACACTGATACGTGGGTTCTTTTCCTCTGGTATTTTCCCTTTATGTACAAGTATCTATTTTGTCTTTTTACTTCTCACTGCTAAGCTTTGTCACACTAGTTTTCTTATCTGAACTTCAGTTCCGTAGTCTGAAAACTTGGTTTAGATGTCATCTATTTCATTTCTTCCAAGGCTCCAAGATATCTCACAGGATGACATCATCAGAGTGAGCAGACATTCTTATCTCTTTCCTAATCCCATCTCCTTAGCAGTCGAAATGCATTTGAAAGGATTACATTGTAGTTTTGTTGTCCTACAGCTCTTGCTAACGTTTAAAAATGCACTGTGATAGACGTCTTTCCCATGGATATGCTAACATGGGCAACTCTGTCACTTACTGCCCCCATATTTAGTCACTTAATCATTCCTGAACTACAGCTCACAGATTCATATGAAATGCTGTATCTTGTACATAGACTTCTTGACTTTTTGCTGACGGGCATTGCATAACTAAATACTGATAGAGAGGAAGATGAATGGGTTCACTGAAAATAGTGTTGTTCTTCTTTAGGCTTGCTCAGGACTATCTCCCATGGATTTCAGCTCCTGGAAAAAGGAATGTTAAATTCCTTATGAAAATTCGGTTCTCTATGAAAAATGTTATTAAAGTGATATTGTGTGGTTTTCATTGTTCCTTGATGTGATTTTATTCCAGATTCCAAGTCTAGAAACTCTGCTAGGCTTGGAGGTAAAATATAGCTGAACAGGTCTTATGATTGACATTTAATTAACAGATCTGTCGATAAGGGCTTGAGTGCACATTTCTACACTCTGTTCCTTACACAGCAAGGTTGCCAACTTTAACGGTGGCAAACAAATTAACAGACTCAGAAGAACACTTGATCGTACTGACAGGAATGAGGACCAGGCAGCAGATTTTAACAGCCTAGCATCCCAGAAGATTACTTGATTCTTGATTCTCAGATAGCATTGTTTCAAAATAAATGAGAAGTGGTGTTCCCTAAAGGGAGAAGGCCAACTCACCGCCGCCAGAAAAGAGAGATGTTAGCAGATTTGGGTTTTCAGGACTTTTCATTTCTGTTTGTTGTTCTTGTTGCTAAAGTCACACTATTTTTTATTTGATAGAAAACAAAATGTGTATGAAGAGCATCTAACATTCATTTTCCATGCTAGCAGGAGGCGTAAGCAGCCACAAACACTTCAGTTTTTAGGCTAAGTTGATACAATTCTGAATTATGGAAACTGCAGCTGTATTTCTTAAGTCTTTTAAGCCAATGTGATCTCTCTGGGAGCCTGTGGGACAAATCCAGGAAGAAGCATCAGCTGAATTTTCTCCCTATTCCAGAGAGTACATTATGACATCTAAATGTCATCACTTCCACTTGGAGCCAAACCTTTACCCTTATATCCTTGTGAGAGGATAGGATGGTGGGGAGAAGGCAGGCATCTTACTTGAATGAGTTTTCTGTAACGAGGCAATTTCCTGAAGTGTCATCTGCCTTGTGTGTGTTTTTCCAGATTTTCCAGAATTATATCTGTAATTTCCTCATTTAGCTCAGTACTTACCCTTTATTTCTATGTTGTCTCCCAGCTGACTTTGGAACAGGAATGTTTGTCTTTGCATTGACAACAAATGTCCTGAAATGAGGCATGTACTTTCAAAAAGCGAGTAAATACATCACCTAATTTTAAACGTGAAAGCCTTGTTATGCCAGTTTTTCACTGTCATTATGTAAAGATGTAGCATCTGGGGCATAAGGAAAAGTCAGGAGAGACGCTGTAATAGAAAGTGTCAGAACAACTCAATGCTTGTTCTCTCGCTCTGCTTGGCAAATTTGTATAAAGTAGAGGTTTAAATAGGAAAAACTTTAAATTGTGGAACTCTTGGAATGATACAGGGTATTTCTCTTGAAAGCTTTTACATGTACAGGCAATTGGAAATGACTCCCTCAAACTCGAGGACAACTTTAATAACTGTCAAGTGTCAGTGAAGTAGGCACATAAAGAGAAGAAATGTCACAGTCCATCATCTTTTCCTTACTTCTCCAATTCGCTTTCCATTGCTTAGTCACCTAGAAGTATATGAAGACCCTGTGTGTCTGTTCTGCACTTTATCTGCTGTAGAAAAATGTTAGTACATCTGGTTTGCAACTTTCCTGTCTGCATACCTCCCGCCTAGCATTCAAATTGGATTTTCACTTTAAAACTTAAGAATAACCTATCCTTGAGGTATGATCATGATAAAAGAAAAATGATGCCTTGGTATTCAGTATTTTTTTCTCTTTCAGTGATTAGTATACTGAATTTGCTCACTGCACATCCAAAACCAAAAGCTTTCTAGCTGCTCTCCGGGTAAACTCAATTTGGTACCGGAAAGTAACGCTGGGTGCTTGATTACCCTTCTTCATCAATTTCATCAATGGAAAACACTTTTTTAGTGACACTTTAACGTGACACTTTAACAGACAGATCAGAGGCATGCTTACATTTCAAACATCTGAAAAAAGAGGATGGTTAAGTCACAGCAGAAACAGGCCATACCCAGTCAAGATTCACAGGGACAATCTACTTATTTGGTTTGTACAAAAGTAAACCCTGCTAAATTCCATGTAGGGAAATTATTAGAGGGGTTGAGTAAAGGATAGTTGTCATTATCAGAGCTCAACCTGAAAAAAAAAAAAAAAAAGAAAAAAAAGAGTAACAGAAGTACAACTGCAATATCCTAGTCAATAAGTAAATGGAGAATGACCATTTTGGGGTATTTACATCTACAACATTCTGATTTGATTTCATTGAATGTGTTACTCCACCTTCTGACAAGCAGTCAATAGTAGGCTTTCCGTAAGGATCTGGGAAGATAAAACAACTAATCCCATGTTTTCTGGAGATGAAAAGATCAGCATATATCTGCTTTGTCTTTAGTGCTTATTTTCATTAAAAGGAATAGAGTAGTATTTTACGTCTTCTGTAAGAGATACTGATCGTCTTCTACTGCTATTCCAGCAGAGTCTGAACTCCTGGCTCAGCTTTTTAGAGTCCTGGAGATCTCATTTGTTTCAGTTTCATCTTCTGACAGACTATTAGAGTCAGCAGGGCCCATTTATTCCTATTCTTCTAAGGGTGAAGGAAAGGAAATGTTTAATCAGTAAATTAAACAAATCAAAAATTTCTTAATATATATACTATAATATAATATATATACTAATATATACTGAATACCTATATTGAATATATACAAATCATGAAGGAGCTAGCTTGTGAGAGACTAGGTAGGGGAAATCTCTCTTAAAAATAAGGGAGACAGGCCCCTAAGAGAAAAATAATACTGCTTCTTTTTAAAGTGTGCCAAGGTGTTTTGAACTGCTTCAGAGTTGCAGGAAAACCTGAAAATAAGCTGCAAATATTTCTCATAAAACTCCTATTGCAGGGCCATGGATACTTCATATTCTGTCTCTCTGAAAATAGTATGTGATAACCCAGTCTAGCCAAGAGACAAGACAGAATATCTCAAAATTAAAAGGTCTAATCCTTAGAGTCTAAGATAATCACATTTTAATTTTCTTGTTCTGTTCACAGATCAGGTATCGTGAGGCATAATAGAAATGTCTTATAACTGTGCCAGAACACCTCATCAATTTAAATAGTTCTTCCTTTGGGGCAGGAGGAAGGGAGAAAAAAAGAAGGGATATTTTTCAATTATTTGAACGCAGTTATAGAGAATCAAAGAAACATGAAAGGAGATGACATTACACTATAAAAAAACTCAATTCTGAAGTACAAAATACAGCAATGTTATGCAAATCCTTTTCAGAATTAAGAGAATTCCAATTTTTCTTAAAAATAAAAATGGTATATATCTGTATGCTTACAATTCTTTATGCCCCCCCTATTTTTGTCTACCCACACAAGTGACCTTTAGTTTAAGAATAGGTGAGGAAGGGTGGGCGGGGTGATCAGGTTTGCTTAGAATTTTTTTTCTAACCAAAATTCAATGTATTTTTTGTAGAAATTAATTTCCTCAGAAAAATTTTTTTAAAAAACCTTATTGTGATGGACAATGGAAGGAACATAATGGAGAGCACACAAATTAAACTCACTGTAATGCACCTCTATTATTTCAAAGTAGATAATTGAAGTAATATTTAAACAAAGTAGATAATCATCTTTGTCTTGAAAACTTGAGAGGTTGTGTAAGTAGTGCCGAGGATGTTATGAAATCTTATGGAGTTGCCACTTCTTTCTTGGAAAACAATTTGAATTTACTGAATTCTAATTTGTAATTTTGGGAGACAAAAAGAAAACCATAATTCCTTCAAATGGAAACTTGAAAAAGGAGGAATGAAGTTGATGTTCTTGTAAAGGTTTTTCAGTGCTTAACTGACGAACCCATTCTGTTTGGTACTTTAAGATATATTTAAGAAATTAGGAGGCCTGAAGGATGCTTGGATCTATTATTAACACGTCTGTTTATTTCCTTGCAATTGTTTGACTGTTATGGCTTATCGATTCAATTTCATTTCATAGTAGAAACAACTCTTGTGGATATGCAGCTGAACATTATGTCTCACATCTTATTAATTTCAGCTAGAACAGTATGTATAGGTTCTCAATTATTTTCTTCCTTCTCTTCCCCACATTGTACTTTCCCTGGAGGAATCAACTCCACAGGGTATTTTGAACAATGAGGAAGACTGATACAGAGGTAGCCCCAGGAGTATTATGTAGCAGATTGAGTATGATTAGATTGGGATGAACTGTGAGCATGGCAGCACTGAGCTGATATTGTAAGCATGACAGCAGGACACTTTAAAAAGTGCATAAACCTCAAGTTGCCTCGCTATTACACAATTGTCTCTGTGTTGTATGTTTGGCAGTCTGAGAACAAACTTGGCCAGGTTCTGGATTTTATTTAGTGGGGCTGAAATTTTCTGGGTCCATCTCATACCATTTCAAATCAATTTGGGTAAGCAATGTAGGTTCTTGCTTTTCATGAAAACATCTACTTGAAGTGAAATAGAGCAGCTTAGCTGTTCTTGGAGGATCGCTGTGGTACTCCTTGCACTGCTAAAACTCATCAATGCTGAGTCAAGAGGAGAGTGCTATGCAGTCTGAGCACTGTGAACCATTGCACATCTCTGACACAATTTGCTAGGAGAATATGAGTTGTTGGTTTAAACTCTAGAAAACTCCCAGTGTCATGCTGGGTTCATAGCTATCTTGGTCCAATGGGTTCAATTTAATTTATTTAGTGTTCACTGCTCTCAACAGAGACTGAGCATATTATGCAGATGTAGATAGGTATTGTAGATATTTTAGGAATAGGCATCTATTTCAGGAAGTCTGGCGTATAGGCAAGCAGATGCATATCGTAAGTAAGAAATACTTCATCAAAATATAAGTCAAAGGCATACTTATGACACAGAGTTATAGCACAAGCAGATACATCATGACTTTTTTTTAAGCTCTGGTGTTATTAGAAAATGGGCAAATAGGAACTGATTCTACTGCAGTAAAAGGTAGAGTTTTTCTTTTACCACTTTTTAAGGTAGTTTTTATGAAGTGCTGTCTTCAGTGATCTTCAGAGGTTTTTTTATACAGTATTACACTGACCTTACAAGGTGAAAATAAAATTCACTTTTCTACTCTCTAAGGTACATAGCCTATACATAGTCCCCGTAATAGAAAAATTTTATAAAATGTGGCATCAAAACTAAACATGGCAGTGTACCCCACTGCCAAATATAAAAGAAAAAAAAAATTGTCACAATTATTCTTGTCCTATGCTGATAAGAGAGATGGGAAATGAAGTGTGATTGCAATAGACCAATCTATTCCCATTATTGAGAAACCTCTTGCCAAATAGGTACTGCTTCAGCAGTAACTGTCTCCCTAGAATATGTTTAATAGATTACTTGAATGATGATCTATCACAAAATCTGCTGTTGTCAGAGGAGAACAGGTCCATGCTGTATCCAAAAAATAGGGACCTTCCTGTGCTTACACTTAACCTTGAATCAACTAGTAAGGATATAAATCTCAATCTGGGGAATTGAAAAATGAAATTTTAATACATCTTTAAATATGTGAGTTCCTCAACAGAAGAAATGGGAGACCATTCTAGTGACTAACATTGAAGGAATGGAGCAGCAAATTCCGAATTTTCTATACAATGAAACAGTGTTTGTCATACAAATGTCATATGATATCACTTTATCACCATTTCTAAGGAAGAACACAGTCAGCGTGTTCTGTCTCTACATTGCTGGGTGTCTGTGTTATATGGTAACAGACATTTAAGAAGTGTCTGAACACACAACCCACCATGCAGTATATGTTGTGCATCAGTGTCCCTAATATTGTGTGTGTGTAAGGAAACAATTGTACCAAATTCGTCGCTTTTCCTCCCCCTTATTCCTCTAATAACCTGGAGCTGACCAGCATGACTCAAATGCAAGACAGTAAGATGCCTCAAAGACTCAAATTGTTACAGGTTTTGTTGACATCAGTAGTGGGTAAAGGGAAGAGTCCTAGATCGATGCTCCAGGGAGGAAAAGGCTGAAGTTGAGTCTAGTGGATATATGCTTTGCTTATTACAGTGCACTTGCTGGTATGGTGAACTACATGGTGTGGGCGTTTTCCAGTTGTAATCTTCAAACCTGTGAGGGGAAATATTGGACACATGGGGCAGGGAAGGAACAGGGGAAGGAGCAAAAATACTGGAAGGACATTGTAGGTGAGAGCTAGAGTTTCTACAGTGAGGGAAAGGGGTAAAGCACCAACAGGAAATCATGTTTCACTAGCTAAATAGCTTTTCCTCTGTTCTGTCTCTGTCCACTGAATTTTATCTTTATGTACTTTATATTTGTAAGTGTGTGAAAGTGGTAAAAATAAAAATTGACAGCCCTGAAGTTTTTTAAAAGGGTTTGGGAAAATTATTTGCATGGAAGACAGAAGAATTTCTTTAGCTGCTTTTATAACGGTTTAGTTTTATCTCTAGGTATTCAAGTTTCCCTTAATTTACCCAGCTCAGCAAGTGCAGAAAATACTTTTTGATATTTTGTTTTTAGCCCTACTTCTTGACTTGTAGTCTGTTTTGTGAGATCTAACTGTGTAGCTTGAAAATGATTGCCAGGCTCTTGAAAAACAACATTTTATTTGAAAACCTGAAACCAGTTAGAAGACATAGTGTAGCAAATAAATAGTTCACTTTTGGGATTGGCATGGCATCATACTGAGTATATTGCTTGTGCTGTGGGGGAAAGTCTGGCTCTTATAGGAAGAAAAAAACATTTAGTTTCCTTTCTGCCGCAGCAAGACCTCACTGATGGCAAGCTAGCACTAAATGTTTTTTGAATTACCTCATGAGAAAAACCCCACACGATTGCAAGCTATTTCTGGACCTACACAGAACGCACTGTAGGGGAAGCAAAAACAATCTTTCATGTAGATATTTTTTATAACCTGTATATTTACCCCATGCTTTTGAACATTCTCAGAAATATAAGATAGATTTACATACAGCTGTTCTGAGATTGCTCATCGTCTGGGTTTGACTTGCACACCAAGTGATGACCTCCCACAAGCTCCTAAAAGCCTTCAGTCTGGAGTATTTTACACAAATGTGCAGGTGATATTCTCTTAAATACATTGTTAAAGTATTTAAATATTTCTGTAGTAATTGATTACTGAATGATTGTGTAGGTTAATGAAAGGACTGTTTCTGCCTCTTGCCACATAAATTGACAGGCACAGGTTTGCTCTATACATCAGTGAATAAGGTCCTCCCCCTCTCCCTCTCCCTCTCCCTCTCCCTCTCCCTCTCCCTCTCCCTCTCCCTCTCCCTCTCCCTCTCCCTCTCCCTCTCCCTCTCCCTCTCCCTCTCCCTCTCCCTCTCCCTCTCCCTCTCCCTCTCCCTCTCCCTCTCCTTCTCCCATGGCATAAAACAAACCTAAAACTACCTTATCTCTTTGGTTACCGGGAAATTTTCCTCATTTCTAAGAACATTAGCATGCCATGATGGTGAAAACAGTGCTGACAATGGGCTCCACAGACTGTTCCTAAGCTAGGGTAGGTCCTTCATTACTGAAATAGCTCTGCTGATTGCCCATCCACTTTCAGGTGTACTATTCATAGCTGTGCTTCCTTGGCACAATTAATAAAATCAGACCACAATTGCCTCTGTCTGAGATGGCTAAATGTTCTGTACCATGCCCCAAAACAATATAAGCTCAACCAACTTACTTTCTACTTAGAAATATGCAGCTATGAAGAATTTCTTGAGGAAAGTCCTCTTGGAGAAGTAGAAACTTTGTGCCTCTTCTCACTGTGGAACAAACCAGGTCAATACTGAGAAATTACTGTATTGACTGGAGGGTATGCACAAGATCTATATGCAAGTATTGGTATATTATTCAATGATTTATCTTAGTGGAATAACTTAAGCCTGCAATAACTTAAGCCACCTAGATCTTGAAATACTTCTTTGGGTTCCTCACAAGCTACTCTTCAATGACTGTCCTTCATTTTCCTTTCTTCGATGCCTGATGTAGGAAAAACTCAAAGCCATGAATTTCCTTTATATGTAGCCATTTTGCAAGAGAATATTTGCTCTGACAGCAGTTAGAAATTAATGACACATCCATACATTGTTAAAAATGCTTTCTGAGTAGCTCTTCTTCAAATAATTATTTCTTTTATCTCTCCATATACAGTTTCTCTGTTTGAAAAATTTCAGGGGACAGTTATTTCTTATTGTTTCTTTTATGACTAGCTTGTATGCATGGCAACTTCAACTTTCGCTATCAAGATCAGTTTGCTTTTGTTTTCTTGTATTACTTTGTTGGGGGGGGGGGGGGGGGGAGAGTGGGGGTGGCCGCGGGAAGAAAGAAAGAAAGGAAAAAGCACCAGAACAAAAACCATCCTTTGTACCAGAATTTACACTCTATCTATTTAGCAGAGGGAGATGGAAGAAAAATATCTCAAAAATATTTGAAACATTTTACTAGTCATACCTGTAGCCATATTTTATGAAAATGCTGTTAGAGGAAAAAGTGAAAGCATTCTCTTCCCTCTCTTGTAGATTACTATTCTAAACGCTAATGAGAAAACCTCTGTCATTTTCTGGTTTTAGGCTTACCTCATGATGCAGCTGGAGTTATTATTATCTATCATTATTATTCTAAAATATCTAGATTAGAAGAATTACTTTGCATGTGAAAATGCATAAAGAGGTCATTGTGTATGTGGATATTTTGACTGGCAGATAAAAATTTCTAATTTACAAATATATAATCCTGAAGAGAGCAGAGAATTCTGCCTCTGGCCTGCATGTGCAAACTGACTGCAGTATTTCAAATTTGTGTAAGGATTTGTAAAAAGCTATTGGATAGGAAGAAAATTCACTATATAATCCAATATCTCAAGAAATAAAACAGTGTGCACAATACATTTCCACAATGTACAAAAAAATTGCCTGAGATGAACTTAAATTCTAGTGAAGCACACAGGTTATAGTAACAGTTGTTGTGGTATTCCAGGTCAAGATAGAGATACCCTGTCAGCTTCATGACAATGATGAAAACATTTACATGTAATAGGGTAAGAATCAGATTTTTCTGCATAACATGTCATCCAGCACAGGGAATGTTTCTCTAAGTGATAAGAATAAACTTTTATGAACCCTGCAGATTTCATATCAGATATAGGATAATGGCAGTGAAATACGATGATTAACCATGAGTTAATCTCATGAAGAATCTAATAAAGGAAGAATAGAATTGCAATGTAGAAAAAATAAGAAAAACTGAAACAGGCATGAGAACAAAAGAAGAGATAAAGAAGGCCAGCTTGAAGATCCCCCTATCCCAGTATCCCATCCCCAGTGATGGCCAAAAAATAATTTCTCAAGAAGACTATAGATCCAGAGAAGGCATATCAATAATTAATTCCCCTATTTTCCCAGCCTCCAACAAGCTGCAATGCAGTGAGAACATGAGTTAGAGATATTCCTTATGTGTTTAGCAACCCTTAGTGAATTTCTTTTCAATAAATTTTTTCAGTCTTTCTTTGAAGCAATGTAAACCTATTATCACACATAATATCTGGTGGGAAGGCTCTCATAGCTTAATGACATATTCTGGAAACAGCTACTTCTTTTGTTTGCCTTGTACCTGTTAAATAAAAACTTCTTTGTTGCATCCTAGTTACACTTCATGAAGTTATGCCAGTATTTTTGCTAGATGAGTATACAGAGCTTTCAGAAAATTAGGCATTTTTATGATTACCTTATGCTATGTATTAAAATAATTCAGATATTGAAAATTACATACTATATGGAAATCTTTGCCATTTTCAATACTATCTTCCAAATCCCTCCTATCCCATATTTTTCATCCTTTCTTTCTTTCAGGACTTGAGGTAAACTGGTTAGTTTGCAGAATATTGCTGTAGACAAAAGCGGAGGTCAGTACTTGGAAGAGAAAAAACACTCTTTTTCTCTACTGAATACTTGCAGAAACTACAAAGGTCAGAAAGTCCTCCTGATCACAATAATTCCAACTCCAAACAACTACATACGTTGAGAGTTATCATTGACACTAAATGAATTCATTTTAATTGTTTTATTTGCTAACTGCTGCAAATTAAATAGGATACTTGAAGTCCTAAAACGTTGCTCCAGAACACGCAGCCCTTAATGAGACAAGCTCATTATCTACAGCCTATATGGCTGTAGAGCCATGTAGGATAGAGAGATGACATACATGCAGAGATAAGTTCTTGGCAAGA
This sequence comes from Bucorvus abyssinicus, assembly GCA_009769605.1. Taxonomy (NCBI): domain Eukaryota; kingdom Metazoa; phylum Chordata; class Aves; order Bucerotiformes; family Bucorvidae; genus Bucorvus; species Bucorvus abyssinicus. The sequence goes on from CM020063.1 coordinate 50,509,030, forward strand.
AGCAATGTGTTGCCATTCTCCAGCAAGAGACTAATTACTCTTCTCCTTTCTACTGTTCTTCCAGCCCATCTTGATAGATCATGTTTTCTACACTTCTTGATGATTCTTGTTGATTTACCCTCTTGCTTGCCTTAGCCTTTTTTCAATCCTGCGTTCTCTCTGGATAAGCACTGGCTGCAAAAGGGGCATGGCCAAGCTATTTCTTAACTGATCATTCAAAAAAATTGGAAATATTTCCCAAGCTGAGTAAATGGCAAGATGAGTGATCTCCCATCAGCCAGGTAAACCACATTGTACCATAACTAACATAAGCAATCTATACAGTGGTAAACCACCAATCTTTCGGCTTTCAAAGCACCAATATTCAGATGGTGGGGAAAAAAAGTAGATTTTTCTACTGTAGATCTATGCAACTGTTTTGTGTTTCCAATCACACTGAATAAAAATTATATTAAGTAACAATATATCATCAAATGATTTATTTAGCAGATTTAGTATGCTAATAAAATATATACACGCAGTAATAAATAGTACAGTAAAATACAAGTTCTAGCACAAGGACATTAAAAAGTAAGAAAATATTTTAAATCTGTTGGAACATACCACACAGTTATATGTCAAAGACAAAACTGAAGTCGTTCAGATTTTTTTAAGATACAGTAGAAACTCAGTCAGACAGCTGATTGTAGAAAGAGCCCCTGACAGAATGCCAAGTCATTCCAGGAACAGCTTGGGTCGTCTGGTCTTTGAGTGATCATTCAAAGAAAAAAAAAAGCGATTAAATCTTTGTAGAAATCATGAGTACATGAAATGCCATGGTAAGCTTCCTTTGGAAATATATTCAGATCTCCATTGATTCAAAAACGAAATTCAGCAATATAATCCTTGTTCTATAAACATTAGAGTCTACTTAATTAAAAGCTCCTCATGAAGTGCGCTGTCTAAAGCTATTTGTCAGTGAACTGGTTTTGCTTGTTTGTCAAAATTCCAGTCTCACAAGCCTGTATCATCTTCTGCTAAGTAAGGGCTATTCAGTTTACTGCTTTTAATGACGGCTATATGGAGATCACTTCCTGTGATGTTCTCCAAATGTCAGAATTAATTTCTCTTATCAGTATTTAAAAAAAATCCAATAGTATTTAAGATTTACTGACAATTTCTTTTTCACCACTATAAGAAAGCTCCCAGAGAAAATAACTACTTTTGTTGATCTATTGGTTTCTAGCAGAGAATAATGGGAGATATATATATATATGTATATGGGAGATATATATATATATATATGGGAGATATATATATATACACACATATATACATATATATATATAGGATAGCCAGCAGTGAGCTCATTTATCAAAGAAAAGTCTTGGTTTAGTTAGCAGTGCTGAGCTTTCTCTATAATGAAAAGCTTAACCAGTGCTGACAATGTTTGTCAGAAACATATGCAATAAAAATGATGCTAAAAATAGTTTAACTGCAAGAATAGATGGGGTAAAATGCATTGCACACATATCTAAAACTCTTTCTATACTTCCAAAGCAAATAAATTTTAGTTCGCATACTGAAGGTATGAAGATACGGTTCTTACCAAGCAGACTTTTTGAAGACTTCCTGCTATTTTAGAAATACAGTGTAAAATTTTACAAAACAGTTTTTCGTATGGCTTTCTCAATCACTAAATAAGGTATAATAAATAATTACATTCTGTCTGTTGGTTTGTAAAAGGACTGGGGACAAACCTTCCTTTTCTATGCTTTATTTTACAAATTCAAAATGGATTTTCTTACAAAATTAAACTCTTTACAGCAATTTTCCAAAAAAAGCAAAATTACTCTTCTTTGCAGCTACGTTTGCTCTTTTGCTATTCTTACAAAGTTGTAAAGCCTCGGAAGGAAGAACTCTATCCCACTCTATCTCCTCTTGTTTCTGAAAATAGAAAGTACTTTTGACATTGCGGAATTAATACTGTGATATTTACCCTAATGTTCCCTGAAGGAAAGGATTTGGGCTTTTTCCTCTCTTGCCAGGTGTGTATGTGGATTGGTCTAATCTACTTACACCTTATATACACTCATCCTTAGCAAAAAAAACCCAAAAAAACCCAAAAAACCAGAGAGAGTTTTGACATAGAGGCATCTTGATTGCCTTTATATTTTCTAACAAAATACCGTAGACAAAGATTACAATTAGTGGTAAAAACATAGTCAAGCACACTAAAATCCATGCTTAAATAGGTCTGACTAAGGCTGAATCCTCCAGAGCTAAAGGACATGGCTGTGTTGCATATCTGTCATCTACATTGCTGCCTCGGAGGGACAAAGACCATATAGCACAGGCACAGCAGGCTCGAGAAGGCAAGGATTGCAGCCTTCACCTCTGATTGTGCAGGCTGTATAGCCTAACTTCCCCTCAAGTGCTGTTTCTGTGCTGTCTTTTTCATGATAAAAGGACAGAGCTGAGACTTCACCACTCCTGACATTAAAAATTAAATCCATTTAATAAGCATTATTACTCAAATGACTATTTCTAAAGAAAATCATTTGCTGACTTGTCAGAAACTTGTGTTTTATTTTCAACCAATCCTGTATTTTCAGCCTTTTTCAGCCCTGAAGTACTTGTCCAGCTGTGCATTTATACTCTCTTTTTCTAACCTTACGTCTCAATCTGCCATTGTTCATTTTGGAGCATCTTCACTAAAGTGAGTTTGGTAAACCAATGATTCATGTATTATTTGGAATTCAAAAAGGTGAAAATCTGGTCCCTGGGATTCTTAAATGTATACTACTATTACAGTGCTGCTAAAAATGTTTTATAATTTTCCTGTGATTCTAAGTAAAACTCTTGCGTCTGTTAGCTTGCTTTGCACTTCAGCTTGTTTGTTAGGCTTCCTGAGGGTTCACTCATTTTCAGTAACTTTGCTAACATAACATTAACCAGTGCTGGGGTTTCATTTTCTGCAAATTTTTTGTATTACTGCAGTCTTAGAAAAACAAATTCTGTATGGTTATAAATGCTTGGTTTGAAACAAAGATCAAGCACTCTATTCACCAGTACTTCAGAAGTATTTGCATCTACAGAGGATTTTCTTTCTCCTCTCCTGGCATTTTGAAGTTGTTAGATTCAAAACTCCTGTAAGAATCAGTAGTGCAGGCTAAAGAGAGAAAAGAAGGTACTGAGTAGGGGAGGAAAGACTTTTCTTTTTGCAGAAAGGTGAGACCATGGCAATTGGTTAGGCTAGCTCTAAGAGTTTATTGATGTAGGAGTGATGTTGGAGGCGTGAGGTGTCAGTCAAAAGTGAGTGAACTTCAGAAGAATACAAAACAGATAACAGGCAAAAATGGCCTTTCAGGAGGGCAAATGCAGAGTGATCAGAATCTCAGCTGAGAATACAGGGAGAGTTTCCCAAATGAGGGATGCTTTTTTGACTGCTTAGCAAAGTCCTGAGGCAGCCAGCCCCAGGTGCCTGATTTCGGATACACTTTATGTAGTTCTGCCTTTCACACAGTGTCTTTAACAGAAGTCTGCTGTGCCTTTCAATCTGTGAAACAAAAGTTTTTCATTTATTGATGATTTTCCTGTGCTTTTTTTCCTTGCAGTAGTACACATTACAGAAGGAAATATATGTCTTGATTGTAAGAAAAAAACCTTCACATTAGTCTGAAATTCACTGTTCAGTCAGTCACTAATCAATTCACTGATCAAAGTTCTTGTCATATAATAGGATGCTGCAGTTATAAAAGTAGTAAGTAGAGGAGGAAAACAATTTCAATCAGTGCAGTCAGCTAGTTGAAGGGGGCCTTTCCTCTACTTGAAGAAAATAAGGAAGTCGTCTCAGTTCTTCAGAGAAAAAAAAAATGAATTAAATGTTTTCAAGTAGGAAGACAGCCCCTAGAAAGAGAGTGTGATTGTCTAAAGCTGAAATTAAGTCTCAATTTTGTTCCACCCTACATTTAAGAGGAAAGCAAACTGTACTTTATTGCTTTCCATAGCAAAATTTTAAAAATTGAAGATGTGGGGGTTGGAACAAAGAGGGGAAGAAAAATACTTAAGAAATTTGTGTAAAAATTTGGAGCAACTGTCTGCATTCACCATCACTGCATTTCTGCACATAATGTCTTTTTCATTTAAAATTCATTGCTAGGTAATGTTCTAAATTAATCAGGTTTCTGTGCTCTAATTGAGTTTAGCAGTGAGTAATGAGGTGGACTTTCTATCATCAAAACGCAGTTGCCCATTTAAGATACATATTCATGGTTGTTGGGAAGGAATGAGAAGTTAATCTGATAAGAGGAAGTGCACGTTTACTTGGGTTCTTTACTGACTATTTAATCTTAGTTGCCAGAAATGATAAAGTAGTCTGCAGCCAATAAACTTATACAAAATTTATTTTTAAGACAGTATACTTCTATTAAAGGAGTGATGAATCATTAAAAAGAACAGGCAAAGCACAATATCGAATTACCTTCATTTTACGTTGAATTCATAAACTAAATTAAAGTTCTTCTTCAGGCTTGTTGTTTGGGGTTTTTTTTCTTTGTTTCTAGTATACTGCCAGTTTGTTTATTTATTTATTTTATTTTACCTGTAAAACCAACGGCACTGCTCTTAGCTCCTGTCTCTTGTTCTGCCTAAATGTGAATGAGAGCTGCTGTTGTGGGAAAGTTTGAGACAGTAACAGCAGGTACTCAGCTGCTCATGATCAGCGTGCATCGAATCTGGACTAATTTTTATCCCTTGTACTCTTATGCATAGTACTCATGCTTAATTCGTGTTGTCTTTTTAATTTTAATGAGTAAGAGATACAAAGTATTTATGCATTTGCCATCATCTTTCCGGTAGACACACTTTAAAACCTTATAATCAAGAAATAATTTTTCAGTTCGCTTCAGAGAGTGCTTACCCTGCTGCTCAGGACCTATTTTTAGTTAAAAATCTGAGCTCTGGCACATATGCAAATATTATTATGTCAACACTAATAGCCTCAAAAATGTGAAAGACTCATCCACAATCTCAAGAGAGCTCAAGGGAAAAGCAATGGGATATCTTACACCTTCCTTGACTTCATGAAATGAATTGTAACAGACACAGGATAACATGAGCTCTTCACAAGGTTAGCCCTCCCTTGGTAATTCACTGTCTGTACAGTTTGTCTTAAGTCTGTCCTCCTTCTATTCTTTCCATGTACAAAGATAAGCTCTCTTGCTCATTCTCAGTTCAGATACAGTCTCCATTTAGCAAAACAGATGTTCTCTTTGAATAGGCTTCAGGTAATATGGACATCTCAGCCTTTCCTTAATGAATCCGTCATAACAAAATTACATATGCATAAATGCAGCCTAAGTCCTTCAAGGACATACTCATTAGCTGTGTCATTTGGATTCACTCTTTAGAATAAGTATACCCCTGTGGCTGTTTGAAGCATTTAGATTCACTGATTCTATTTGAAAATACCCATTTGATATATATTAACTATATATTGCTATATACACAGGGAAAAAAAAACACAAGAAAATAGCTGTTCACAAAGATATAAAATAAGTCTTCTTGTATTCCGCAGCCCAGTATCCTTTTCACGTACATAAAATAATAAGATGAGAATCTAATCCATCGTCTCTAGTGCTCATACTGTATTCACAGTGGTATAACTTAGCTAACTGGATTTTCCTTATTTATAATTAAGTCATAGGAAATATTTCTAGCTATAGTAATTCACAAGTACGAACATTGTAAATTATGAGAGATTTTGAATTCTGTCAGTGTAGATAGAGGATATTTTTAATATATGGCATAAAGTAACATAGACTGGGAAAAACCTGTTCAAGGGAATGTCTGATATTCAGAAAATGTATACTGAGATGTGTGAACACCAGAAAAGCTTTAAAGTGATGAAACTTTTACGTTAAAAAAAGTTCTTAGAGATCTTAAACCAAATTTTGTGTAAAATAGGCTAACTATGTGATATGAGTTGGGACCACTAGACAGTGATCTTCGTGAGAGAGATACGTTATTATCAGCTGTCCAAGCTTCGTGACACAAGTCTGTCTAAGTAATCAGTTGTGTCATTTTAGGTTCCACTTTGTACACTGGTTTTTGCAGTGTACAAGTTTGCACTGTTACAAACAAAGAAACAGTAGTTACAAACAATTTCCCCTGTGCTGATACGAACCATAGCACTGTTGAAATTGATGGGAAGCAATCCCCCGGTGTCAGTGCCAAGCAATGGAAACCTGGATGAGTTATTTCATAAACAACATGTAGAAGTTCTGGTAATTATTGCAGAGGATGTTTGGAGTCATCATTCAGTCACTGTTTCCTTTTCTCCTTCATCTTCTGGCAACATTCAACCTTATTCAGTTACCTGCATTTTGGTCCTCTTTGTTGTGATATGAGGCTCCTCTTTGGAAACAAACACCTGCACTTCATTTGGGCTCAGGGGAGGATGAGACAGCCAACTGCATGTACTTCAGCTGCACGTAATCTCCTCTGAATTTTTTGTCACAATAGTAAGCTATATTTGGCTCCAAATAAAGGCCTAGCTTCCCATGTCTTTAACCTAGGTAAAACTCTTATTTCAGTGGGATTGCTCAAAGAATGATCATGATCATTTGTGCATTAGTGGTGGCAAAACACCTTTCCTGGTACCATTCAAGTGCAACAGGTATCCATTATTTATAACAGTTGTGTAAGGGAATACCAGAACAGGAGTGAACCCCTTGGTCTTTCACAGCTAAGAGAGGTGATTTTGACCTGGCTTTGCTTCCATCTGAAAAGGAGTCTACTAAACCTTTGTAGACAAAGATTTATCCAGTAAGCCAGAGTGACTGATCCACCAGAAATAAAATTGAGTTTCATATTGGAAGTTGGGGAATGTAGCAATTGCAGATTCATAATATTTAGTTATAAATTATGTTCAAGTGCTCATTAAGGCACAAGAGCATGCATTTCATTACAAAAACACAAGGATTTAATACAGGTAAAAAGTCATTATGACACTCAAGGGCATAATGAACTGTAAGCAATGCAGCATTCCTTCATAACAGTAAACTAATATATATTCTGTTTCAAGCTTTATCCTAATAAATAGGCCCCAATGCCAGACAATGCTCCAAACAACTGAGAAATAGAAACAGTATTTACAGATTGGCATTTCTCCCCTCTGTTTCTTGTACTCAGTTTTTATTTAAGGCTGTTTTTCTATTGAAAGTTTGTCTGAGACAATTTGACAGTATTCCTGTGATACCGATTTTATAGAAGTCACATAAGGCATTAATAACATGACCAAAACACAAATACATATCGAAGCAGTTTTTTGTTCCTGTTGTACTGCATATGTGTTAGAAGCATCTTTCAAGAACAAATGCATCTTTCCACTTCCAATAAAGCCGCTCATCATGTTCGTCTCATGTTCTCTGATACATCATTGCTGACTCCATTGTGCAGAGCTTTTCAAGTTAGTCTGAAAACCTGCATAGCTGTATCACTGCAGTGCTCCATGGTACTTCTCAAAAAGACTAATTATCCTGTGTCAAGCACATTACTAGTGGAGTGGTGCTAATTACCTTTCTTCTCTGTTTGTTCAACTAATGAACTTAATTATGTTCAACTTAGGCCCATTGTTTTTCACCTGTTCTTAGCTTGAAGTTTGCTGCTGCTGCTTTGTCAGTTCTAATGAAGAGACTTACCTATTTTTTCCATACATATTAGTTGTGTCATTTAAATGTTAGCCTTCTAAGAGCTGGCAGGCGTGCCAAAGATTAGAGGAATGACACAGCCTCCATACAGTTCCTAGAAAAACCATGGAGCAAGTTGTCTTGGAGCACATCTCTGGGTACATGAGAGAGAATGATGTGATGGGGAACTTTCAGCACGGCTCAGCCAAGGGCTGAGAGGGCAGAAGAAACAGCAGCAAGTTGAAAGGGCTCAGAGGAGACTGCTGGGACACCAAGGTTGGACCAGTCACCCTGCAAGGAGAGGCTGTGGGGTCAGGGCTGGTTCAGTGAGAGCAGAGATGGCTTCGCAGCACCTACTGCACCCCATTACATATAGAAGTGGATCCCAGGAACGAGGATGGGCTTTTCATAATATTGGCTGGTGAGAGAGTGAGACACTGGCCAAAACGGGGGAGGTTCAGGCTAGGTTTAAGAAAAAGTTTTTTCCCCACAAGGACAATCAGGGAGCAGGGCCAGGGCACAAGGTAATGGTGTTGTATCCCTCCTTGAAGGATTTCCAAATCCCATAGGATAAAGCCTTCAGCAACCTGGTCTGATCCCATGGCTCAGCCTGCTCTAGACCGGGATTTAGACTAGGGATCTCCCAAGATCCCTGCTGACCTGAGGTATTGCGCAGTACTTTGGCCCCCTCCATGGCATTTCATCACTCTGAGCAGAAATGGAGGGTGCCTACATGACAAAGTTGAGCCAACATTGCTCTACTAGTTTGGGCTCTGGAGAAATACATGATCACTTCTGCTAGTGTGCTGAAAAACCCTGTGCGGGTAGATTATGCTTCCAGAGAAGAACGTGTGTTGACTGTGTTTTTCTCCTGTGAAGAAGTACCATAAATTCCTTTAATCAATTCTTTTTTCATCTAGGACAGTGAGCTGTGCCACCAAAAAAATATTCTGTAGTGTAGCCAGTGTATTTTCGACTGGGGTTATGCAGTACTGTTGAGAACAAATTCATAATTGTTCATGCACTTTAACATCAATTGATGTTAAACCATCAATTTAAGACTCTTCTTGTCAATTGTGAAGGAAAAAACCTACCCACTATCCTCATGGCATACATGGAACTCCCTAACACAAGAGAAAAAAATGGAAGCACAAATAGCTCAAATAATTTCTCCAAGATCATACAGACAATATCATAGCGAGGAAATGGATCCATTCTATTTGCTCCTGATCTCATGACCTAGATATGGAAGTGTTTTTCTTCAGATGTTCAGGAGTAGAAAGCAGCCGCCCTTCCTTTTTAGCTTTTACTGTACATTGGGAATTTTCATGCCATGGTGGTAAGATGGGAGGAAAAAAAAAGTTAACAACAAAACCAGAAAATGACAGCCTTTCCCAGCTGAATCAGACTGGAGGTTTGCCATTCTTTGTTACAGAGTATGCCTTGTCCAGTTTTGACTGCCAAATCCTAAGAAGTGCTGCACTTTTTGCTATGTTAAATATGCACAGAGAGTGCCGCTGAACTCAGGTCACCTTACAGGACAAGATTTAGGGATCACAAGATCAGACAGGAATGCGCAGCAGCTTTTATTGCTGCAGACCATCTAATTCTTAGCTAGCTCCAGTCCACTGCCACTAGTACATCATGGAGCCACAGCATGGATCATTTTTGAAGAAAGAGAGCAAATGATACCTTGATAAGTCATCATTTGAATAGCTCTACAAACTTCATGCTTTGGAAGAAAAAAAATGTAACTTCTTCCTCTGCCATAAAGTTTCTTTATGCTGTGTTCCTCTGGCTTGTTCCTTATTCGCCAAAGATCAGCCTAGAGCACCACAAATCACATATGATTTGAAGATCTGCCTTCATCAAAAGAAAGCAGTAGATACTAAGATATTACTATTAGCAGTGGATTTCCCTTGTTTTCCATGCACTTTCATTTTAGTTAAAATGGAAATTCCTCAGACACAGAAATCCTATGGAGAAGCAAAATAACTTATTTTTATTATAGTCCACAAAGCTCTTAGTAACTGTAGGGGATGGAAACTTTGTGCTTTACATTCCTGAACCTCCATTTAGCTTCAATTTTTGGCTTTTATGAGTGATTCTTCCAGTATCACAGTATTCCTCTTTCATCACAATGTTTTCAGTAACATCAACAAAACCTCTTAAAGTCAAGCCCTCTACAAAGTATTAAGGACTACTCTGCAGGGAAAACATCAGTTCTACTGTATTTCAAGTATGAAATATGATACTTGCAAGCAAATGCAATCCTTGAATCTATTGTAATATAAGCAGCTGAATGATTTATCACTTGGGCATGGCAATAGTTCTAGGAATAAAATGACTGTGATCACTTACTGCTATTAGGAAATAAACATTCACTCCCACATGGAGTAGGAAAAGGTTACCTTCCCAAGTGAAGGGTGCGTACCCACATCAGCTACTGACAGATAATTTTTTGCTACAGTAGATTAAGTGGGTGAACCAAAGCTAATGTGTCTTCACTTTTACCTCTGGTGTTTTGCCAGGTTTAAAAGCTCTGCATGGATAAACAGAATTTTTCCAAGGGTTGTAACCTTAGAACTGACTCTATGTTTAAGACTTGCATCATCTATTCATCAACATTTGGAAAGAATGGAAATATTGCTTGAATAAGTAAATCAAATATGGTGAAATATTCAGCATAGAATTATGCCACATTGCAGGTATACATTACTTAAGATATTGACCTGAGTTAGTAGGTAGAGAGACCTGAGTCGTCTTTGAGGTTGTTTAACTTCAATCTTGCCAGAATTTCATTCAGAAGTCCTTTTTTGGCTGCATGATGCAGTTTTGGACAAGCCAGTCACTCTGTGCTCCCCTAGTCGACCTAGAACGAGTAAAATTTTCTTATGGTATGTTGTGCATTTAGGATGACTGCTATTAAAAACACTTAAGTGGAAAGCATTGGGAACTCAGCTAAACTTTCCGGGTGTTACCATTATTGTAGGTCACACTACATTTGCATTGATGTCTTATTTGCTTGTTGTCAGAACTTGGCAGAATTATCTTTTTTTAAAATTTAATTTTGGTTCAGATTTGAACGATACCTATCCTCTCAGTAGCATACACTGGAAATACCTAAGTGTGTTGTTGAAGCATATCTCCCTGAAATATAGTATCTATTTTCTCATTCTTAAACCCAAATATTTCTTAATTTCTCAGCTGCCAAGAGCAAATGAATCAGAACTGCAAATATTTGAACCCAAATACTTCATGATGCCCAAATGAACTTCGGATACTAGTTTCTTCTGATAGAAACTTAATAATAGCATAAATAGCTAAATGATTTTTATGTTGAATGCAAATTACTCAGAACATGGGATGCAACAGGAAGAGTAGAAAAAACGCTAAGATTATTTTTTACAAGGAACAGAAAGAGATTATAATAGTCTGAATAGTTAAGGGTATATCAGATCTGTTGTTTTGTTTACATCATCCCATTTGTTCCCACGTGTACTTTTCCAGCTGAGTCATTCTGCCTGCCTTTCCTCCCCTTGGCATACAAATTGTCCTCATTTTTCACACACTAGATGCCTGAGGAGGTCACGTTACATTTTTCCACATGCTTCCACTCAGGTTTTAAGCAAGATACATAGACCAGTACAAGTTCTGTTATCCCATTGTGCTGGTTTTTTTGGGTTTTGGTTTTTTTCTTTTTTTTTTTTCTTTTTGTCATTTTTCTGTTGTTGTTTTGGGTTTGTTTGTTTGTTTGTTTGTCTGTGGAAGTTTTAATATTTTCACCAGCACAGCCTTTCATGCCCATTTAGAATAATCTTTGGGCCATTTAATCTGTAACAGTTCAGAATGTGAGTCGCATATTCATTTCCATCTTCAGAATACCTTGGTTAGGGATTTAGAGTAAGAAATAATTTCTGTCTAGCAATTTGTACACCTGACTTTAGAACTTAATTATCACCATTTACGTTGTTAATGACTTTTGTGCACATAGTTCTATAGGTTCTGAGTAGAGTATAGATACACTAAAGATTGCCTTCTGAATCACATTGTTCTCAGTTACTTCTTCAAATAGGTTGGATTTTTCCTTCTAGCCTAGAAGTACTTCAATACAGAAATTTTTAGTGTACCTGTTTTGTTTAGTTTGTTGATCACCAACTGTAATTGAAAGCTGTACTTTGGGCTCCTAATGTCCTCTGTGCTGGTGTCTAGACAAACCAGACTTCAGATTGAAATCTTATTTTTAGTTCATCTATAAGCGAATTCTGTCACATCTATTCAGTGTGAGTAGCAGCTAAGAGTAAGAGTAGCTTAATGAGTCTCCTTGAAAAGGCATTGTTCAGCCTAGGTAAAGAAAGCATATTTGGACCATAAATTAGAACTGCCTGGTTGGAAACATGGTTACCAGAGCCACCACTTGATCGCTAGTCCCCATTATGGTCTTCCCATCTGCTCCATTCTCTGCTCCTGACGTTGTTTTGTCTTTTCTTGCTGAACAGGAATAATTAAATTTGCTAGAACCGACCTGTAGAAAACTGACACAACACAAATCAGCTCATCACTGAGTTGACAAACTGAGTCATATCAGAAAGACACTGTCCTGCCAAATCTGTTGTAGAAACCCCTGAGGAGCTGACATAATGAATCAGCCCTCCTTGATGAGGTTGCTGTGTTTAGTTTGGGGTTTTTTGTTGTGGGGCCCTTTTTTTTTAGGGGGGAGCTGTTTGTATGTTTGTTTGTTTGTTTGTTTTATCTATAAGTGGCAAGCATCGGTCTGGTCTGCTTTCCTCTCTTTCTGTGGCAATGTTGTTACAAACAAATAGGATATGTGCATGAAGCATGCATGGCACACTTGGTTCACTTTAGGAACTCTGAGGTTACCACTTGACCAACAGAAATGTCAGCTTAAATCAACGTAATATCACGCAGCGATTACAGTATAGCTGCTCTGCACTTACTGCTCATTGCCTATTGCTTTGAGTTTTGCCTGCTTGACATGGAAGATTCACAAAAACTCATCAGAAAAGGAGTTTCAAATCAAATGATTAAAAACATCTGACAAAAAACCTCAACAAAATATCTGGCCAAAGAAGATAGAAAAAGACAAGAAAATAATTCTTATTTTACATTATTACTTTACATTATTACCTCTTCAGAATTGGAAAAGCATTGTTAATAATTTATCATGTCATCAGTTATTAGGGTGCCAATTGTCATCAGTGTTCACAGACCCAGTATTCTGCGTGCTTTTACTTTTCCTGAAGTGAACTGACTCAGCAGGGACAATACGATGCCTTAGATGTCAGCAGTCTTGTGCAGGAAACACAGTGAGGATAACTGGCTATGGAAATCCTTAAGAGAACCTTAAGCCTTTGTATTTCTGATGCCAAAAGCCAGTTCACAGATACAGAGAAAAGTTTTTGATAAGGGTTTCTGTTTAGGAGAATGGCAGTGAAAGCTGCAGAAGGAGAAAAGATCCTTCTTGTAACTGGAGTGAAACTAGTTTTACCAGCTTCTCATAAAAAATGTAAATGAACTAATCCAGAATAACTTGTCTTTATGATTCAGTTTATTCTTTCATGGAAACACCCCATTTCAAAGCACTCCTTGTGATACTTTCACAAACCAGCTAAGTGGTTTTATAATGGTTTTGTAGGAAAGTCTTTTGTCTCTTATTGAAACCGTCCAGCTCTATATTAATAATTAAGCAACTGCTATACAGGAATACGTAAGGTAAAGTTCCCAAAACATACTAATAACTTTCTCCATATCTATTGAGCTTCTTACCTGCTAAAAAAGTCCTGTTCTTGAGAAATCTTTTCTTAAAACTTTTTATCTGAAATTCCACATTCCCTTCATAGCTTCTTATCACAGGAGTGATTGTGTTTGGTTTTGACCAGAAACAGTTTGGTTAAAAAAACTTTTGGTCATCTCTGTGCAGGAGTGTCTTTGGATCCCTAAATTCTCTGTGAATAATCTTGATAGATTTACTCTGATGCCAGGAGACATAACCATTAGCAGTAATGTTCACTTACATACATAGACCTAGAAGCATGATGGGTGCATTTAAAAATATAAATAATACAGATAAGTACATTTGCTACTGGAACATCTTTGCTCTGCCTCACAGTCCCATTAAACTTGCCTTCAGACTTTGAACTATAATAATTTACTACTTTCTTGCAGTTGGAAGGGTGGAAGGAGGCATTCATCTCTAAACTTGTAATTTTAGGGAAAATTAAGTTTTACTGGTACTTCCACCAAAATTATGCAGCTTTAGTTACATTTTGCCATCTGCAATTAGATTAATCTTCTCCAGACTAACGAAGTGTAATTTGTAAATGAACTGTTTGTTTCTCTGAAAGGATTGCTCCAGTCATCTAGCTTTCAAGTCTTCTCCAACTGGATGCATTGTTAATCAAGGATGTCAAAGTCTAGGCTTTTTGAATTAGATTGGCTTTCTGGGGTTGTCACTTGGTTTGGCTCTTTGACAAAGACTACACAGGGCAGGAAAGGCTTCTGTTTCTGTTTTTCCTTAAAGCCACAGTGAAGCAGAGGTACATGATACTGTATGTCTTCCATCTATCATGTGACAATGTAAAAAGGGTCTTAGTGATCAGATCTCCTTACACAATGTTTTCCTGTAATGCATTCATAATGCCATGGCCTGGCAGGGGGGAAAACTAAGAACAATTACTTTATGATTGTAAAAAAGAACAAATATGAAAATTGCACAGTACACTTTACACAGTAGTAATTACATGATATAAAGCCTGGTAACGTGGCATAACTGGTTAGCACTGAAAAGGTTTAAATTATCCATTTTTTTAGTCATCTCTTTTCAATGTTTCTCCTGTTAGTGGCTTCTGATTCCAGAAATCTCAGTTTTTAATGGTTCTTTCAGCTTTCATGTAATATATCGCCATTCTCCTCAGGAAATATTCTTCTCACAGACTCTGATATGCTTCTCTGTGTATGATGTTTTGGTTTGGGTTTGCAGAAGGGAGGGGCCTGGGATTTTTTACATAACAGCAGCAGCTAATCTTGTTCTGAACACATATATGCTCCTGATAATAAATCTGAGCTGGTTTATATCCTTCCAATAGCATTTTTCTAAAGGGTGGAGCTGAGCTAAGGGTTGTGCTTTGCAGGACTGCAAATGCAAGCAGAATGCATAGTTCAGGATGGCAAAAATAATATTCAGATCACATTAGTTATATCAGTTCCTTAATTCTTATTTTTCTCATGCTTCTAAACTTTGAGAACAAAACACTTTACTGCAAGCACTGTTGTCTACATCCCTGTTTCTGACAGTGTGCACAAGCTCCAGAGCAGCACTGCAGATTCTTCTGGATTTGAGTGAATAAACAATTTTGTCAAACAATCTCCAAGATTTGTAATGTTTTTTAAGACCTAGAAGCAGTTTTGGAATTACTTATTGCTTCCAATTCCAGTAGTTTGGGATTGCTTACACTTAGCCATTTTACTCACAGAGAAGGGTGCCTTTGAAAGCAGATAGAACAAGTAATTAAGAAAAAAAGAGTGCAGCAAGAGGTGAGATGCCAATATTTGAAATTTTGGCCTTGTCTGTCTTTAAAATCCATATGATGATGCTAACCCAAATTCAGAAGAGAGCGAAGAAAGTGATGTGTCAGAAATCAGCAATATATTATTTACCTTCTTCTTTACTAAATTGAAATGGCACTTATTTTCCCCTATAATAGCAAATTTAAAGTAACTAGATGAATTCTTTATTTAAAAGTTTTGTCTTTCTAATAGCTTCTCAATTGCCCACAAATAAGTAATAGTATTCTCATCTCTACTTGTCCAATTTTTATATTTCTTTTCTGTGGATGTTTCTCTTTATGTACCAATAGTTTTAGTATTCTTTCGTGATAGTTAGTTTTTAGCTACCAAAGTCATGTCACTGATTTATTTATTTATTTTCCCTCTGATTAGATTATTTTATCAATATTCAACAAGGAATGAACAGTAACTCTTAAAATCAAATACTTATTTCAAATACGTGAGCAATGAAGTTTACAGTTCTCCCGTGTTTGTTCATGCTAAAATGGTTTGAGAGCTCAGAAGTCTGCAGAAAGCAAACAAAAGGCACTACAATCATGCCAAAGTGAAAATTAGTTTTGCATTTGAACACGCACTTATGAAAAATGTTCCACCACCACTCATTTTGCTATGCATCCTGTGGTAGTTACACCACATTCCTCTGCAGTGCCGAATCTGGACTTCAGATTCCAGCAGAACCAGCCCAACTTCCCTGATGGGCATCCCACTGCAGAGCTTGCAGCTGTCCTGCAAGTTGTGACTCTCGCATCCCTACCTGAAGTTCTGTTAGTGTCAAGAAAACTTAGGAATCACCTTTATAATGATGTGTGTACACTAACTTATTTGACTGCAGATAGTTGTTCTGGCCCAAGATCAGATAAAGGCACTGTGTGAATTGGTCACAATTTTTTTTTCTGCCCCTCACCTCCTGTTTAGTCTTGTGTCAAAGGGAATGGAATAAGTTGTCCTCCTTTGACTCCCCATGGCATAGTTTATTTCCTTCTTGTACTGAAGGGCACTTTTAAAACACAAGTTTGTGCTGTCTACAGCCATCTTCTTCTGCCAAAGGACATTAGGCAGGCATTCCTTCTGTTCCCTGCCATGTCCAAAACATAAATAACACTTACAAACAAAGTTAAATAACATTTGTAAGATGAAGTGGGCAAAAGTTATTAAGCAAGAGCTGTGATACTAGCCTGAGCAGCTAAGATTTATGAAGACCTCAATTCAGCACTATTTTGCGAGACTGAGATCACATCCAAGGGCCAGCTGACGGGTAGAGGAATTTTCACAAGGGAGCATTTACTGCAAATGAAGGAATAAGTGTGTTGGCAATTAGAGACTTTGGGGGAACGTAAAAGCTCATCCCCTGGAATTGGATTTAGATGTGACTGTTCTATTTTCTGTGATTGATCAGGCTTGTGCAATGCCTCAGCTTTTCATTGATGTCAGTGGCTAGATTCATGGGCCCTACCACTTCATCAGAGGGAAGGCCACTCAAATTCTTCTTCCATTCTCCTTTCCTTATTTCCCTGGAGTTCAAGGCTCACCAAGCAAAGTGAACATCAACCAGCCGGAACTGAAACTTTTTCCGTCTCAATGAGCAGGGTCTGAAAAAGCCCTTCTTATATGGATCATTTGTATTGCTATTTGCCATTGCTATTTATCTTACAAAAAGAAGAAAAATTCATCACCCACATTAGTCCTGGCGCCCTATGGGATACTATTTCTCATGCCTGTGCAGACAGGTATTCCTATCATACGTTTATCCTATAGCCATTCATGATTTCCTTGGTGCATGTATCTCTTTCAAATACGTAAAAATGCTCCTTAGACAGATTGAAAGAGCTAGCTTAGGTCAAGGGTGATCTTCAGTTATGGGAGAGACTATGAGTCATTTATTTCCCCATGAGCCAAAGGATTATGCTTACTGGACCATTGAAGGTCTTTCAGAATTTATTGCCAGAGCTTCCCTTGGGTCTTATGGAAACTTTAATCATGACAGTATCTTAAAACAAAACAAAACAAAACAAAACAAAACAAAACAAAACAAAACAAAACAAAACAAAACAAAACAAAACAAAACAAAACAAAACAAAACAAAACAATAACAGAAAAAACAGAAAAGTAGCACTTATTTTATTCATAAAGTTTCAAGGAGTCAGTTCACTAAAACTGGAGAAAAATGGAACTCTGCCCTTGTTTTTAATCTACCCCATGCTTTTTTTGCTTAGTATTAGTATGGGTGTATATAGGCGTATATTTCTGTCATCTATGGCATTTGAAGTGTAAATAATACATGACCTTTGAAGTCCCTTCCAACCCAAACCATTCTATGATTCTATGATTCTACTATCTTTTCTGACTCAACATGAAATCATTTTCTAAGGAATGTTTTCTTAAAACATTGCTGTTAAGAAAAGTACAGTTTATTTAGGCACCACATGATGCTTGATTGAGTGAAACTCAATAAAAGGAAATAACATGTTATGAGCACCAGAAAGGGCAGGCAAAGAAGCGATACATCCACTTATTTTTTTTCTCTAGACCACCTATCTCCAGCAGCTGTCCCTTGCTTTGTGTTATTTCTTCGGCTGCTAATGAAAGCTGGCAGCTGTCCTGCTAGCTACCTTATATTCTTCAGTTAGCCAGTTGGGCACTGTTGATAGAAGCAGCAGATTTGAACACAGAGGCACATATTTTCACCTTCATAGTGTGCTTGGGCTTTGCCCGCTAACAATCTGGCAAAAGCAATCCCCAATTCAAATTACGAGCTGAATATTTTATTTTATTTATACACATACACACAGGCACACAAGCTTGACAGACCTTTTTTACTCCTTAGTATAATAAATGAGCAGATGGTTCAGTATGCACTTGTATAAAGGTTGTAATTTGTAGAATGATGGGTTAGAGATGTATTAAAAGGGAGAACACCCACAACCACCAGTGCACAAAGTAGGTTCTTTTTGCTCTCACTTCTGTGGTTGACATTTTATTTAGATGTTCTCCAAAGAATCTTAGTGAATTAGCTCAAGGAAGCAACAGAAAATTTTAACTTATGTCAGGTAATGAGGTCTGCAGTTGCAGTTGGCTTCCCTGGGTGATTTAGCAGAACAGCATTATGTTTTCTCTTGGCCTTGGAAATCCTCAGGCTTAACTCACAAACTTTCACTTGAACACTCAGAACATCTGCTATCTAACTGATAAATTAAAAATGACAGAAAATGAGGAATGGAGAATGAATTGGTTATTCTGAGTTCAGTACTAAAAGACAGTAGCTCAGATGATTCACCTTCAAGGACCAAAGGCAGAAACAGCATTCCTTTAGATGATGAAAGCTGAGTGCTCTCCCCAAAGGGCTCTACCACCCAGTGTGAATTTAAGGGATATAGCATCCAAGGCTCGACTTCCATTGAACCGTGAGAGTCAGTGCCAAGCAGTTGGGGAAAGCCTCCTGCCAGCAGGAGTCCAGCAGGCAGATGGCAGAGGTGAGGAAGTGCAGGTGAAAACACTCCTTGGGTCATCACGGATGTATAGTACATGCACGCATGCCAGTGCTGCGAGTTACAACATATATTGATGTTACACTGCGCCAAAAGAGAAATTAACTCTATTTTCAGCCATAAAGCAACAAACAGTACCTTCACTACTTTTTCAGGAGTGCATGTTATCTGCAAAAATGCAGGCAGAGGAAATATCATTAGCCTTTGTTCATACCATTAGCCCAGTTCGTTACAGTGCTTTAAATCTCCAAGGAATTTTACCTGTTCTTTCCTGTTGTTCATCGGTAGAATACATCATACCCACTACTGCTGTAGTTTCTTCTACTGCTTTTTCATTTCTTTTTTGTTCGGACTTCAGGGGTTGCCCCTTTTTAAAGATACTGAAAATTACTTAACCTCTCAGTTTGAATATGGCATAATTTACCTTCCCTCTAGAGAGTGGAGAGACAAAAATAGTGAAACAAAGCAATTTCTTCATCAATTTATTCATTATTTTATTTCATTTTTCTTATAAGAACTAATCAAGCCAAATAAAGAAATGTTCCAGAAACAGAATATATTTTCTAGAGTCAAACTTTCATATTGTTCTCCATTCAGAATGTGCGTTATTTATTTAGTCATAAGGAATTTGTCTCAGAAAAAAATTAAATTAGAAATCGCATTTCCCAGACCACACACTATGACATTATCATAACTTACATTAGTTGCACTAACTGATCATTTCAATTTTTAATTTTTTTTTAAATGAAACAGAGGAGAAACATTTTCTCTGTGTAAGGATGTGTCGTTGCTTCCAATCAATGCAGTGACAGAGCTTATAAATACCCTGAAGAATGCCAGACTACTGAGTTAGATTACAAACTGTGTTGATCAGATGGTAGTTGCAGTCTAGCAATACAGGAATGCTGCTCAGCACAGATTCATTCATTCCCAGCTAGGTGCATTTCCAGGGCACAACTCTGCTCTGCCATGTAACAACATTTCCAATGCTAAAGGTATTTTAGTTATGTTAGATACCTCTGTGCAACAGGAGGAAGGTGGTACTTCAGATCTCTGCTGGATTTCCTAAAATCAAAATCTCTCTTGCTTTTCTCAGTTCAGAAGAAACATACTATTTGGGGTGGGGGGGGGGGTGGGGGGGGGGAGGTGCGGGGAGATAGTGCGGCAGGGTGGGAAAGAGTGTATTTGTGTGGGGGGTGTGTGTGTAGGAAAAGTCATAGGTAGGGGTGACATCAATTAATGGTTATTCTAGTTGTGTCACTTTCTTCCATTTAAAGGAGATATATTAGTCGCTATGGGCATGAATGTATGTGTCTATGTATGTATAAATATGTTTAGGCTATGAGAATTTATATGCACAGCTATAAATATCATGTTAGCAACAGCAGTTCTGCCATTGTTTATCCAAGGTTTTCTATAAAAATCCTGTATTGAAGGCATCAGGAGGTGGAAGGACAGGATTGATTTTGTTTTCTCTTCTGCCCCAGGTGGCTATCTGAAGATTAGTTGCAATCTAGCAAAAATTGCATTCCATCAAATTTAATTCATAACCAAAGTATTGCAGGTTGCTCCTGCAGTAATAATTGATAATAAATATTGAGGAAGAAAACAATTTCAGAACATGTATTTAATCTGCCATCTTTGTGAATTAAAAAAAAATAAATTACAAATGAGAAGGAAATTATTCAAAAACATAAATAAATCAGGTCACTCTTTTATAAATAAATCATGTCACTGTCAATATTTCAAGGTGACGAGTTCTATCTAAACAACATAAAATGGCCAGAAAGTTAAGGTTATTGTAAGAGATTATTCACTTGCATAGACTAAATTTTAGCTATTGTGAATGTTAAGAAAATTAGAACATAGGAATTAAGTGTACACAAAATCTTTTGTCAATGTTTCAGAGCATCAACCGTTGTGGAAACTGGACTGGTATTGAATATGTCACACCAGAGATGCATCTCTGTATTTTCAGTACCTGATACCAACTTTGAGAACTGGTCACGTGAAATCTGTTCAAAAAGTCTGTTCTGAAAAATAGAGTGTGGGCCCAATTCCTCCAAATTTGTTTTTCATCCCAACAGAGCGGTGACATGCTTCTATAAGTCTTTAAGTGATTTATAATTCTTTCAGAGATAATCAACACATTCTGCGTTTAAAAATATACCACACAGATAAAAAAAGAAAGTATTGTTTCCTCAAGGTGTGAGGAGCTGTTTTCTTTAAACAGTGAAACATGGGAACCTTTAGTGCTTATTATCCAGAACATAGAGGAAGAAAAAATGCCAGAAACGTCCAGGTGGCTACTGCTTCAGACAAGGCTCTCTTATCTCAAAGCATGGGCTTGTTTGAGTTGTGCAGTGCTCTTCCTTCACAACCTCTGTTTCCATTCTTGCTATTTAAAAGGAAAACAATGATAATAGTGTCACCATGGATTTCTTTTACCACAGACCTAAAATGGTTTTGTAATACTGATCAGTATCACTATTCTTGCCATCCAGAGTGGAAACAGAGGCATGAAGTAGTAAAAACTATGTGGGCATGATTAATTAGCAGAGCTGATAAGGAAAGGCAGTGTGCATGACCTGCAGGCTTGGACGTGGCCACACGGCCTTTCAGCATATTGGCTAAACCTCTCCATTAATGTTAATTAAAGGTGTAGAATCTTCAGGGTACATTTGCTTCTCATTTGGGCAGCATTGATACTTCCTGTACGTTGGTGGCTGTGCAAAATGAGAGGCAAGGCAGTTGTTGACTCTTTTTTGTAGAAACACTCTGCTTTTTAAAATTCTTGCAGAGGAGAAATCAATGCTGCTAGTTGAAGAGAATGGATATGTGGCTATAATAATTATTAATACATAATAAATATTTATAACTATAATTAATTATATTATGCGTAATTAATTGTGTACTGTTTAATTACATAATACAAATATATTATTTATTGCAGCTATCTATCATATATAATGTTATACAATTATACTTAATTACAGTAGTTCTGGTAATAGCTCCCCCTCAGCCTATGTACTTTGACTAGTTCATAATTCAGCAGTTTTGTCATTGCTGTACACTCAATATCATTTTAATACGTTTTAAAGGCAATCAAAGCTGTGATTTTGCATTTGAGAGTCACTTCTAAAGGACCAAATGTTCCACTTCTCTACATTCTGAGGTACTCTTCTGCAGGAAAGAAATGTCCATAGACTTTAAGGGCCACTGACAGCCAATGCTTTAGCTCCCTTTCCTGTTGCTGTAATGACAACCATTCCGTCCAAATACACATGGCTCAGCAGGCTACAATATAGCTGTTAGAGAGAGAAGTCCAAGGACCTTTACAGTCTTTCCAAATTCAGAAAATTCTCAGGAGAGAGAAGGTGGCATTTAGGTTTCCAGACACAATTATTTTAAAATTAATTCAACAAATGTTAACTGTAAAAACAGTGTGTACTATCCAAGCTCCAGAGAGCTGTGAGATATTTATCTGCACACAGGTTTCCCTGTTTTTCTGTAAATGTCCTCAATGCCTGATACATTCTTCTTGAAAATCTATAAAGAATATTTTTAAAA
Source organism: Bucorvus abyssinicus (assembly GCA_009769605.1). NCBI lineage: Eukaryota > Metazoa > Chordata > Aves > Bucerotiformes > Bucorvidae > Bucorvus > Bucorvus abyssinicus. The sequence continues at coordinate 50,531,342 of CM020063.1, forward strand.
AGGAAGGTGGATGTGTCTGCCTTTAAACAATTGCCATATAGTGTAATTTTTCTAAAAACTGCATCTCAGGATTTGTCAGACTCTTGTGCTTAGTATGGAGAGGACAAAATACTGAGGTAAAAATAGCAAGCTCAGGAGAGAAGTCATGGTATTCTAAGCACTGATACTTGAAGGCTGTCTTGGCACCAGGAGAAAGCATGATCAATGCTGAAGTCAAATACTACTTTTATAAGTAGAATTTCAGCTTTCTTGGATCAAGACAGATGACTTTTGGCAGTGTTCTCCAATTTTAGCAGGTAAGAGCATTTCTGAGCGGCAGGGCTTCCTTGGCTGGGGGAGTTAATAGAACTGCTGCTTGGCTAGTGGTAAATTGACTGGTTATTGATAAATTTATTTGTGTCGTGTCTCATAGTGAAGAAGGAAATCAGTATATATTGAGACTAGTTATCCCCTCCCTTCAACTGTGTTGCTTTACAGCACATTGCATTGCCTCCAATACTCTTTTGAAATAGTTGTCTCTCTGATAAACCCACTCTATTTCTGGGTAGAGATGTAAATCTAAAACTATAGATGTAAAGATATAAATAGAAAAGATGTAAATGTAAAAGCAAGGAAGGATAAACTGCAAACGTAATTTCTCCCTACAGCTTTGGGAGAATGGCCACTTGTTCTTTAAGAGGGCCTGAATTTTCATACAAGAATTTACGTTTTTCATGAAGTCAGTTTAATCCTAAGAAGAGGTGAACACCCTTCAAATCTTACTCCTTTTCCAATATGTTATTTACACTGCTATCATTGGGAATCATGGATGTGGGTTTTCCTCACAGCAATCTGGGTTTCATGTTTATGGGTTTGTTTCTGTTTCTGTATTCCCTGATTTTTATTGTGCTGGATCATGACATAGAAATGAAGTATCAGTTTTCCTGGCAACAACAACCATATGAAATCTTTTACAGAAAGTTTTGACAGATGGGGGTTGTAGAAGAGATGGCACCTATTCTTTCCTAACTGCTAAACGAAAGCTGGGTATGAAGTTAACATGGTAGGTACCAGCACAACCCAAGGACATACAGGCTGATATAACAGACACTGTGACTTGGTACTATGAACCACTTCCAGCTACCTGGACTTCTGGCCCCTTCAACAGCCTGCCAGTGCTTTGGTTTCTGTTAATATAGCAGCAATTCTGCCACATCCCCTGTTTTTACAAGAAAGTGTGGGAATGAGAGGGTATTCTGGTTGTTTTTTAGACAATAGAAATGTTTGCTCTGACACTGCTTAGGTGTAATTTCTGTCCTTTTTTGGATGCTTGTTTGTTCCTTCTTTCTCTCTGTACCTCTTAGAAATCAGATGTTTTTGCACTTCCACTATAAGAAAGCTCCTAAACAAATTTAAAAAGTCAATATTTCACTGAATACAGTATTATAAGATCATATTTCATGCCTTTGAATAGCATCTGTCATGCCAAAAATAAATAGGGGAGGAGGAGAGGCCTTGACTCCCCTGGAAATCAAACATTTAGAGGCTTCATGGGGGGCTCTGAAAGCAACCTGCAGCCAAGGAATTGCATTATATTTCACTACTCCAAGGAAAGTGAAGAGGTCCATAGAACAGTGAGGATTGTTCTGGTTTTGCACTCATTAAAGTAAAGCTTTGAGAAGACTGAATCAGGAGTGTAGAAAGTTCTTTACATTTTTCACAGCATGGAGAAGTGCAGGTTATCAAAAGGCAGTACTGACAATGATTCTGAACAAGGCTGCATGATAACAGGGCTGGAGATGCTCTGTCAGGCACTTCCAACCCCACACTGGATGTACTCCTTTCATGTGGAGACAGGGGACAATTGGAACTGAACCTGCCAAATCAGATGCCACTTTGAAAACCAACTTTTTTCCACTGTGCCTTCTTAAAGCGGGATAGTATACTAGAAGATTAGCCTGCTCCACTGCCTGAACTACACTGTACAGCAAATGTATGCTGCATGCTTTCTAAGCTCTATCTGAGTTATTACATGTCCTCAACTAACCTGAGAATCATTTTGATCACCTTACATTTTCTGCTTCAGAATCTGTCAGATCATTACCTAACTCTTGTTTTGTAACATTCCTGAAGTTGGTTTTGCCCTCTTGGACAGCTTTATGGGTTTTTTTTGGTTTATGTAAGTAGGCACATCGTTCTAACGATTCAGTGCATGTAGAGCACATTACAGTAATACTCAGATCTGAATTATCTAGATCCATCTCAGACAGACTCTGAATGTGCCCCTGGCTCTTCAGTTGTCTCTCTGTTACCAATGACAGTGAAATCTTGTCTCCATTAATCTCTTATCAGCATGCCCTGCAGTGCGACTTAGGGGAGGGTCTGTCAGGACCAGATTCCCAGTTAAGGCTTCAGTGCCTGAAATAGTAATTGGGTATCCATAATTGTTTGTTCCCTCTTATATAAGAAGAATGCAAACCAAATGTCATGTTGAGAAAACATGTAAAGATATGGGGACTGGGAAAAAGTAGTTGTTCCTATATTTGTATCCTGAGGGTATGAGAGGGATCTGTACTGCATATGTATGTACAAGTATATGTATCCCATATATATTTACCATAAATATATATTTATATTACTTTGACCTTGCGTTATTATGATTCCTTGGAAAAGGAATTTGTTATGAAAACTGACTGATGCTATTCCAGACTTGCATCATTCCTCTGAGTTGTTGAGTCAAATTTGTAGATCACCCTTAATTTTGGTGACGGCAAATATTTTAATTCTGGCACACTTCTTCTCAAATGTATTGTCTGGACTTTGTCTTAGTTTTTTGTAAAGGGGTCTGTAAGAGAATCTCTGTCTCAAAATGAAACACATGAACAAAGGCGAAAGCCAGAGGAATAGAAGGCTAAAATGTCATGAAGGAAATTGAATTGAGATGAGATGAGGTCAAAAATTTAACAAGACAGATGATTTATTCTGCTAGAAAGTAACCGTGTTGTACTCCCTTGTTTTGGAAGGATTATACAGGTTTTTCTATTTTTGATGCTGTGCCTGAGTACCCAGTATAGATGAATTCTCACAGACTGTTTCATCTGTGACACACCACTCCACTCTGCAGTGCAGAAAGTCTTCTGCAGCATATTAAATACTTACAGCTCTGCTTAGGCCAGAGGATTTGCTGGGTGGCTGTGTGTTCCAGTTTGAGCCAAGACTTCCTTGTTTTGGAAATGTGCCCAATAGAGTATCGGGATTATTTCATACAAGTTCCATAAACCCGGCATCCCATTTGCTAAAAGTGCAGGTCAAAAGATTTCTTCCGACAGATGCTCCTTAAAACCTGCAGCCAGGAGGAGTCTCCTCCTCTTTGGACACCGGACAGCTTCGGAGAAAGAGCCACAGCGAGAGGGCGGGCTGCCGTCCAGGCCAAAAGCCTGCGGCCTGCCCCCCCCCCACCCGGGGCCTAACTCAGAACTGTTTCTGTTTATCGGCGCCCAGCTCTGCTGTGAATTGTTGTGGGACTCAGTCAGCATCTCTCTCTCGTATCGGGTAAGAGAAGAGATATTTCTCACTCGGCGAGAATCTACCGCTGGATTCGGACGTGGGGGAAGCTCACCCCCTCTTCGCATTCTGGCCGTGAGGGCTTCTCCTTTATCGGCATCTGAAGCCGCCGCCGCTTCTGGCAGGAAGACACTGGAAAAAGGTCTCCCTGCGAATTCGTTAAAATACTTCTCTAAGCTGTTCAAAACTTTTAATCACTTGGCCCGACGCCATTTTGGATAGACGCCATCTTCTGAGCCACCATCCTCGCGTGACGTCATCTCCTGGCCTGTGGCCAATCGGCCATAATTGTAGTTTCTTTTCCCTTTTCCTCCCTTTGCAGTGTTTTAACTCTTACTGTATTGTTTTCTTGTTTTGCATTTAATATATAGTTGTGTGATATGATAGTACTTTAGAATTTTTATTAAAAGTGCGTTTCAGTTTCCCATCCATATAGTCTGAGATTTGAGTTTTGTTTCCCTTTCCCCTATACCAATAAGGGATTTAAGGAGCGTTAGGGACCTTGAGTTCTACTCGGAAGCTCAACCCCTAACACCGTGACACACTTTAGCAAGCTCTTCCAGACAGAACAAAGGCAAGGCAGAGACTTCTGTTGTGTGTAGATTTTTTTTTTTTTTTTTTTTTTTTTTTTGGTTAGAAAAATACAATGTAAAAATATTGGACCTTTTCCAGATAGAGGTATTCTTAATACCTCAGGTGGATTGTAAATGTTTTACATTTAAATGTGGTTATGCCAAGCTTTTTTCAAGTAAATATTTCAAACTAACACAAAACTTATCAATTTTTTCATTGATGAGTTTAAGTTTTGCTAATTATACTGAAGGGTGCATGATTTCAGTACCATTCTCTGATGAAATTTTTCCACTACTCTCAACAAAATGCTTTTGGGGCATTTTTAACATTTTATTTTCTTTTAGGGAAGATTGTTTCTTCTTTCCTTAACAAAGATAATAGCTTAAGTGGAAGGGATGTTCGTAAAAATCACTTTGGATCTATAAGCATCATTTAGAATGGTAGGAATTGCAAGATATTTGAATGAAAGTTACAACTTATCCCTTAAAAATCTTCTACTTTTAACTGTTCATTAGTAGTGAATGAATTAATCAGTGCCTTTTTCCCTGCTAGTTCATACATTTTCTTGGTGTCAAGCCAATCTAATAACTGAAGTGCTGTGCTAGTAGCTTTTAATTCATGGTGAAATGGTACATTCCTGATTCTACCTGTTTTGAGTTTGTGCTTGGAGATTCAAGGACAAAAAAAAAAGCAATCAGGAGGAAAAAATTAATGTCAAACTCACACTCACATATTCCTTGTGCTACTCCTTTCTCATGGTATTTAGTTAGCTGCTCAGATAGCCATGGATAGGTTAATCAAATGTCTATCTACTGTTCTGATTTCTCTAAGTCAATAATCACATCTGTCTCAAAAGCAGACTAGATGAAGGAAATGAATTCTTTTCTGGAGCTGAGTTAAAACTAATTTGTTTGGGTTTTTTCCTAACTGCTTTTGGAAGCATAACAGTGATGGGAAGAGAGTCTTTTTTTCCTGTCCATGAAAGTAACAAAGGAAACTCATCCATCAGCAGGTCTACTGGTGCAGGTTTCCACCTGTGACTGAAGTGGGAAGCTTTTACTTTTCAGTTTGATTTTTGGTTATCACAGGCAAATTCAGGAAGATCTTTACATGAAGAAAAATCACATTATCTGTTTTCAAGATCCATGAGCACTTTAAATCTGGACTTTAGTTTTGAACTTCTTCTAGCTGATCTCCATAAGTCATAGGAGATGAGTATTTTCCGGGGAGGTGGGGCAGGGCAGGGAATTGAACCATAGTCAAGTCTTCTCTGAAAGACCTCAACCTTATTTCTTCTCACCTCTCAAAACAAATGTTCTTTCCTAGCTCCTTCAGATGCCCTATTTGAACAGACAGGGAACCTCATATACACAGTAGTTGCTTTCTGAATGTAGAAGGTAATCATCACCATCTCTTTCTCTTTTTCTTTGGCATTTCGTGAACAACTGAACCAAGACTAGATCTTCTCACAATCTCTGGTCTTCTTAAAATGCAACTTGTGACACTAAAACAAGATCCTAGTCATCTGGTTCAGGAGAAATAAGATGAAGCATTGTTAGTCTTCTCTCCATCACATCAGCAGAGATGTTGAGTTCTTGAAAGACCACTGGGTGCACACAGTCAAAGAATTTTCATGACTATGCTCAGTAAATTAGCCAAAGAAATACATGATTTCCTACCTCATTTTCTCATTGCACTTTTATATTAAAACTCCTGCTCTTGTCAGTACCTGAAAGCAAATGTATAATTTTACTTAAGTTCATCTGGGCTGTGTACGCAGAATTACACAAGATTTGCTTAGTTTTCTGAATCTGGGACACGTCTTCCTCTTTCCCACTGTGAGTGAATTACATTTTGTGGTAGAGCTGTTCTGAAGACTGAAAAGCAGAGGAAATCTCTTCCCCTCTACTTTTTTATTTATTTACTTTTTCCTTTTAACTGTCTTTGGCCACAAGACAGACTCCCATGCCTCTCCCAAGGAGGAGTTAATGTCTCCAGCAGGCAGAGTACTGAGAACTCAGTAGGTAATACTTTCTGTTCTGCTTAAAGATTATCTTTACAGTGAATACAGAGTATAATTTTCTCTAAGAAAGAAAAGCAATCATTTACATTTTTAATCAAACCCCTCGGGAGCCTTAACTATGAAATTATCACAGCAATACCCTGGGCAGTATATTAATAATGAGTCTGGCATCTCTTTAATAATAAAACTGTGCCTGTCTCTAGCTCTGACCTTCATCTCACACATAAGAGTTACACTTCTGTAGCACTAGTTATACCTATCTATCTATCTGTATCTATGCAAGCTTGATTCAAATGATTCAGACCTAATTAAATAATGATTAATTTATATTAAATACATAATTAATTGGTAGGGATAAGGACTGTTTCACCTTTAAACATGACCGATCCACCTTCAACATGTATCAACACGGTGGCAAGAAAGTTTTAACTTGAGATCTTCACTTTTATTCTTCCTTTCTATTCTATGACTTTTTAAATGTACATCACTGGCAATAGAGAACAGACTTTTTTTCAAAAGCATTGAAATGACCTCTTTCAAGAATCTCACTTGCAGCAAACTAATGTAGCTACAGTAAGAATATCTACAACAGTGAAAGAATCTTATTGCCTTTAACAATTTACCCTGCTTCTTACGCAAGGCTGATTTCCGTATTTGCTGTGTTGCCTTGCAGTCCGTAGTGTAGGCTTTCCAACAGCCTCTAAGAATTCAAGTAGAAAATACTAAGATACATATATATATATCATGCTGGACATTGGGACTTCGGTTCCTAAACCAGGTTAGCCTTAGGGGACACCTATATTCAATTCTGCTACACCTGTGAAGATATAAGAAGGTACCTCTCTTGAAGGTGTTTTGTTGTCCCTTCAGTTTTGAAATGGCACCAAGTCAGTGAGCAAAAGAGAATTTTTTCCTTTGTTCTTTAATGTCAGTAAATTCCTTACTCAGCTATGTCCTGGGGAATGGTAGGAGCACTAAAAATGCTTCGTTTCATCTCTTAAGCACACTATAGTTATTAAGAAGTCACAGTTTTGTGTTAACTTTTGGTGTGTTAGACCTTGCTAGCCCTTTTCAGGCTAAAGTGTCTAGTTGCTTTAAAAAATAATTGTATCTCCTTTCATGTTCTTTTGAGAAACTTCTATTCTGACACCAGATTGAAGACAGCTTGTTTGGGAAAGCACTATCAAAAAAACTTTGACTTTTAAGCTGCAGGATTTAATTTCTGGTTTTTACTTGCACTTAACTACATGCATATATTTCAATTAAAATAACAAGGTTTTTTTCTTTTATCTTACCTGTCATTCTTTGTTTTAAAGCAAGAGAAATGCTCTTGTCTGAACATGGGCTTTTTTGTTTGTTTGTTTGTTTTCTTCCTAGCTGGAAGTTATTTTACTATCTCTGATCGTGATGTGATGACAAAATACATGTATATATACTGATTTTTACCTTCATCCTGGCTGTAGAGTCCTAGTCAAAATTTTTCCAGAAATAATGGCAGCAATACTTAGGAACCCAAATAGATTTTTTGCTATAATTTGAATACAGAATCACAGAATTGTTTTGGTTGGAAGCAATAAGATCATCAAGTCCAGCCATTAACCCAGCACTACCAAGTCAGCATTAACCCATATCCCTCAGCACCACATCTATATGTGTTTTAAACACCTCCAGGAATGGTAACTCCACTGCTTCCCTGGGCAGCCTGTTCCAAAGCTTTACTACCTTTTCTGTAAAGAAATTTCTCCTAATATCCAATGTTTACCTCCCCTGGCAAAACTTGAGGCCATTCCCTCTTTTCCTGTCACTTGTTACTTGGGAGAACAGACTGACCCCCCACCTCACTGCAACCTCCTTTCAGGAGGCTGTAGAGAGTGATAAGGTCTCCCCTCAGCCTCCTTTTCTCCAGGCTAAACAACCCCACTTCCTTCAGACACTTTTCATAAGACTTGTGCTCTGGACACTTCACCAGCTTTGTTGACCTTCTTTGGACATGCTCCAGCACCTCAATGTCTTTCTTGTAGTGAGGGGCCCAAAACTGGACACAGTATTCAAGGTCCAGCTTCAGTAGTGTCAAGTACAGGGGGGCAATCACTTCCCTATTCATGCTGGCCACACTCTTGTTGATACAAGCAAGGATGCCATTGGCCTTCTTGGCCACCTGGGCACACTGCTGGCTCATATTCGTCTGGCTGTTGACCAACACCCGCAGGTCCTTTTCTGCTGGGCAGTTTCCAGCCACTCTTCCCAAGCCTGTAGTGTTGTAAATACGTGTAATACAGAATCTTCATAGAGACTTATTTTGCCTGGGCTTGATAAAAGATTTTTTTCCAAATTCAGATGAAACTTCAGGTAGTTTAAATATGAATGAATGAGCTTGAGTTCATTTTTAGGATAAGGTACTTGCTAACAAATGAAGTTGATGTATAGGAGGAAAGAAGAAATGTAAACTGATTCCCCATGAGGAATAGAATGGAATGGAATAGAATAGAATAGAATGGAATGGAATGGAATAGAATAGAATAGAATAGAATAGAATAGAATAGAATAGAATAGAATAGAATAGAATAGAATAGAATAGAATAGAATAGAATAGAATAGAATAGAATAGAATAATAGAATATTCCAGTTGGGAGGGACCTACAACAACTGTTTAGTTCAACTGCCTGACTACTTCAGGGCTGACCAAAAGTTAAAACATAGTATTATGGGCATTGTCCAAATACCTCTGAAACACTGACAGGCTGGGAGCATCAATGACCTCTCTAGGAAGCGTTTTCCGGGGTTTGACCAACCTCTCAGTAAAGAAATGCTTCCTAATGTCAAGTCTGAACCTCCCCTGATGCAGCTTTGCACCATTCCCATGCATCCTGTCACGAAATCCCAGGGAGAAGAGCTCAGCACCTCAGGAAGCTGTAGAGAGCCATGAGGTCACCCCTCAGCCTCCTTTTCTCCCAACGAGATAAACCCAGAGACCTCAGCCACTCCCCACAGGACATACCTTCTAGACCTTTCACTAGTTTTGTTGCCCTCCTCTGGACACATTCAAGGACCTTCGCAGCCGCCTTCAACTGTGGCGCCCAGAACAGCACACAGCACTCCAGGTGAGGCCACACCAATGCTTTTGACTGGCTGATTCTGTTGTTTTTGGTGCTTCCCAGGATGTGGATTCCCCTCCTGGCTGTCTGGGCACACACTGCTGACTGCTGTGGAGCTGCTGTTGACCAGCACCCCCAGATCTCTTTCTGCAGGGCTCATTTCCAGCTACTCCTCTCCCAATCTATACTTGTGTCCAGAAGCTTCAGGCATTAGCCAATGTACCTCCCCTCACTCCAGTCCACTCAGCAAATTGCATCCATTCGGCTTTTCATTTGGCTGCCTCACTTTTCAGTTCTCTGCACAAATTCTGTCCTTATTTATTTTCGTTCACTGCAAGGCACACATCCACAGGTCTGATGTACTGTGCCTCTCCATCCTCATGTGAAGTTTTTATCCTCTTACTTTTCTTCCTCCATCTACCAAAGTCTCCTTAGCGGTTCTGTCAAAAAGCCATTCAACTGTCTAAAACCCCTCTGAGAAGTCTGATTTTTTTTTACAGCAACAACCTACTGTGGCTGTTAATTTACACTACAATCCTCTAATCTACTTCCCACTAGATAATAATAATATTTTGCCATCCTGGAAGAGTCTCTGACCTCTCAAGCCTGATTACATTGTCTTCAACAACCTCTTCCTTTGTTGTGTATCTTCTATCCTTTAACAACACAGATTTAACCTGTAAAGTGCCGCTTACTTACCCAGTAAATGTTTATAAACGGTACCAAACAATAATTAAAATATGGAGTCGAAGTAAATTAAATTAAATTTAGTCCATCCCAGGGTTATTTTCTTTAGCTGCCCCCTTTCCTTTCACTCTTTGCCTATCTCCCATTTCATTTTCTTGTTTTCATCTGGGCATTTTTGCCCCCTGTTTCATTATGGTCCTTTTCTCCTTTCTTGTTTGTTCAACATTATCCTTGACTTTGATTTTTTAATTTCTTATTCTGCCACATCTACGTGTCCCATTTTTCATTTGCCTATTTCTCTTTTTTCCTACATATTCTTTCCAATGTACTCCCCTTTTCTTTCCAATCTGTCGTATCTCAGCATCAGTCATTTTTCCTTTTGCTGCCTTCCACTGCACCCATTTTAAAAACCTATAGTATTTCCCTTTCCTTTCTCCTTTTCTGCAGTCTTCCTTCTGAGTACTTTTACCTTTATTTCTCCTTTCCTGCAAGCTCCTCCATTTCTGAGTTCTACTGTTCTTTGCAATACCCCTCTAGATCTTTCTTATTCATACATAATCTTTGTGCTTTGCCTTGCTGCTTTTCCCCATATCCCCATAGCAATTCCTGCATAGCATAAATGTGGGAGCAGTTGAAAAGGTTGATGCTGGGGTTCCCAGGACAAGAGGAGGCATGTGGGTGCCTTGGCAGACCTCAGTAGGGGATGACATATGGATTGCAGGAATCTTGCACCAACCCAAGCTGCAATTTTCCTTTGCACCTTTATATGTAACCCTATCCAACAGACCGAGTTGGCCAGATAATAGTAATTCAGCACTGGAAGGTGAGTTAAAGGCATGGCTGTGTCTTCACTTGGTGCTCAAGCATTGCTCACTGGCTGGGAGGACTGGGAGTGAAGGAAGTCGGAGTGTGATTGACTCTAGCCGCTGTTGGCCAGGACCAGGACCTCCTGGAGAGCCCTTCAGGGATGGGAAGACCCACACGCTTTCTGGCTGTGCTGCTCTTTCCATCTCCACAGGGGAAGGTGCTGGTATGAATTCATGCCAGCCTACAGTGACTTGTTCTAAAGAGATTGAATTGCCTGTGAACAGCTCTCGGCAGCTCTCATTTAAACCACAAAAATGTCAAAATATTTTATTCAGTGGAAAACATAAGTGAGTTGTCAGAGCTGACTGTTCCTGGGTTCATGCCTTTTAGCATACAACTTCTGAAATGAGTTCTTCCTCCTCCCAACAGCTAGCAGAAAGCAATTTATATGTTTTGAGGTTGTGAAGGGTTTTTTTTAATTTATTTTGTAAAGCTGTGCTTTAAAATAAAGTGCTTCTCACGTAGAGGAACTGATCCTTTTCCTAGTACAGTGCATGATGAAACTACAGTGGACAAGGAAAGGGCAGCACAGCAGTGTACTTTCAGCTGTGTAACCTGTCTGGAATCTGTCCATCCTGCTACTGGGAACTGGAAGATTTGAAATCATTAAAGCAGCAAGGAAAAATTGCGAATAGGAACAATGAGAAAGTACTGTGATTAGAACAAAATCATCTCATGTCCTATGCCTTCTCTACAGAGAAAAATCTTTAGACACCTGTTACATAAAAGAGCCTGGTTTAGCCTTTCCCAGGAAATACTGTTCTACTACTTGGATAGTAGCTAGATAAAATAATGTTTATAATTTATCAGCAGTTCTTTAGTCCCTGATCAAAGACTTTCCAATAGCTTAAACAGAAATACTGACTTCTGATTAACTCTCAGCTGCAACAGGTGAACAGTGTTGGAAAAAAATATTACCTCCTTTCTTGTTCCTATGCTTGTATTTAGTCTTAATGTTTTACTTATGCTTATTCTTAGGGGGGTTTTCTCGCTCGTAGTCTTACTCTTATTCTTACTGAATTCTGTTTCTCCCCGTCTCTGAGGCTTTGAACATCCACTGCAGTCTTTGGGGACTGCTAGGAGCCGTAAGGTTTTTTCAGAATCATATCATCAAGGCACTTTGTGTAGTAAGGTTAGAGGTTGAACAACGCAGTAAATGCTGTCAGTGGTTTATTTGTGCTTGTTCTGCAATATTTTGCAAAATAAGATGTAAACAGATCTTTAAGTATCTGCTGCAGGTATGTGACATCTGAGAGCAAAGAATTTGTTCAGAAAATACTGTGCATTTTTATATTTCACATTGGAATCAACCAAATGTTTCCTTTTAAATTAGGCTTTTGGAATTATTAATTGATTCACCTAAGAACAGTAGCCATCATTAATTTAAAGACAGCAGCAAATAAATTTACAGCAGCAGTACTTCTTTCTCAGGTTATATGAAATATGACTGGAAAACTCACAAAAAATAGCCCAAATTTAGAGTTTAGTTGTTGCTATCTCAGGCTGCCTTTTTTTTTTTTTTTTTTTGATAAGTCATTTTAAGTCATCACCATTATCTGCTTGATTTTGTTTGACCCTCTATTCAAACTAGAATTGTATCACAAACACCTGCAGAATCTTATTATCCTCCTTCAAATTCCTCTGTAATTCTCATGACAGATTTCTAGAGGAGGAAATGCACACATTCTTGTAATACTCTTCTTCTTCTCTGACCAGTTCTTTGAGCACCTTCACCTGCCAAAGACATTCTCTGTCTGCTGTAGTTTTTTCAAATTGTATACTCCTTGGAACAGGTAGGTGTGATAGCCTCGTTTCCTAAATAAAGGAGGCTATAATGCCTGTGCTCTCTTGTTGATCTCCTACCAACAACATGTGAACAAGCTCCTCAGTTTCAGACAAATCTGGCAGAAAGTTGTATCTTGAAATCTACTAATTTCCTATTAATTTTGTGCAAACAAGTCTACAAGAGAAGAAGGATCCTAGTAAAGTCTTTAGTAAAAAAGAGTGTGCAGACTAGGTACGCTTTCTTCTAATCATGAAAGAATGCACATGGGAACTCAAACGTGAAAGAGAACACTGTTAGACACAAGTCTTCATTAATTCTGAAGGTCAAGGAATTGCTAGTTCTGCGTTTCGATAGTTTGTTATGCTGTACGATCCTAGTTCAACTCTGTGATATGTACCTAGTACTATGCTACCAAAAAAATTCTAACACGTAGGAGAATATTTCCGTATCTGCTGTAAGACATTTAAGGGAAGTATAATTCACTGAAGATGAGTATAGCATGAAGTAAAAAAACTCCTTTGAATTTATGAACATTTCCCCACACAATATGCTGGTAAAACATGATACATTGCTAAAGTGTTGTGGTGGTTTAGACCCAGCTGGCAACTAAGCACCAGGCAGTCATTCTCTCACTCCAGTAGGAAGAAATACAACAAATGACTTGAGGATTAAGGCAAGGGACAGAGAAGGCTCACTCACCAATTATGGTCATGGGCAAATGACAGACTTGACTTGTGGAAACAAAATCAAATTAATTTAAACAACAAAACTGCTACCAAATCAATTGAAATTAGAGTAGAACAGTAAAAGAAGCAACTGGCTCTTAAATACAACTTTCTCCCAACCCCTCCCTTCTTCCTGGGCCTGGCTTTGCTACCTCCTTCCCCTACCACTCGGCACAGGGGGATGCAAAAATTGGGGGGGTGTGGTCAGTCCCAGCTCTCTCCATACTGTTCCCACTGCTTGGTCTTTTTCACGGGAAAAACTCCTCACAGTTCTGTCTTGTGGCCACATGATATCCTCCCCCACAGGAGGCAGTCCTCCCTGAACGTCTTAGGCTAGGAGGGAGGTTTGCCGCTGGTATTGGTTCTCCCAGTGCCAAACTGACCCAGCACCAATCCTCCTCAAAGGCATGGGCTTTTTCAGGATCTACATCTCTCTGCATTGTGGGGCTCTCTCTGGCTCTCTGTAGCCCAACAGTTTCCTTACCAGTGCTCTTGGAGGATTGCAGGTTCTCAGCCTGCCACATACCACGACCCAAAGGGAAATGGCTGTGCTGGTGTGTCTCCCCAACCTTCTTCTCACTACCCTGAGTGACCACATGGTCGGTTTCTGCATGGTCGCTTCTCCTTCCCCTCTACCTCCTCAAAAACAAAAGAATGCTCCCAAAAGCAAAAAGACGTTCCCAAAACAGTGTCCCCTCTCAAACAGGTTTATTCGCAGGGGTGCTGATTGGCGCAGCCTTGGCCAGAGGCAGGGCAGAATTGGAGCCGGGGGAGCTTAATTTGAGAAACTTCTTACACGGGCCATGCTGAAGGTCCCATACCCCACTACCAAAACAGTGCCAAACAAAAGGCAGCAACCTCCTCCACCTCTACTGAAACTGCACCACATACTAAATTGCCACAAGTGCAGAGAGGCACAGTGATCCAACCTAATATTCTGTGGTACACAAAGTTGAAACAGATAACAGAGCACATTTTTCTTTATATGCTGGTACGGAAGCTTCTAAGATCATTACACCATGGAACAGCTGTGCCTATCCTACTATCTTCTGTGCCAGATATCTTCGTTTTCATGTCTTTAACATCTATGAGTTCCTTAGGCACAGGAATCCATTTCATGGAAAGGCCTTCAGGAGTACCCCCACCAAGCCTGGATACCATCAAAATTTCATGGTACCCTCATTTCACTCATATTTTGCCAAAATTAAAACTCTAGTTTTTCATCACACTTTAGTCAAAATAGAATTCTGCTCTTCACCACAGCAGGACTGAATTGTAAGTTAATCTAAGTCTACCAGGAAGAATGTGCAGCATGAAAACGAGCACAATTCAAATGTGTTCACAGTCCCATTAGACCTAAGTGATTCAGGTTGACCAAGAACAAATCTCATTTCTCTTCTTTCTTTCCTTAGGATGCCTGTCAATTATGTTAAACTGAACTCATTCTAATCCTGTGACTTGAATGAAGATAGATAGTACAACCTTTCCAAACCATATTACTCATCTGAAAGGAAGAAAAGACACTTATTTTTCCAGAAACAATGATTATCCTACCAATTGTAACTCATTCAATCTGAAAGAGCTTTTATTATTATAATTATCTTCTCATTGAATTTTTCAGACATCTGCGATTATAGTAATGCAGCTTTTAATTTCTTTTAAACCATAAATTCCGTAAAGACAAACACAATGGCTGGCATAAAACAACAACAACCAAAAAAATGTGGAGTTTTGCCAGAATAAAAACAAAGAGAAAACATTTTTGTTCATCAGAAAACAGCAAAGCAGAGTACATCATCTTGAACTCCTGCATTGTGCTTTGAAAACTGCAGCCCATTTGGGAAAAATTGATTTCATAATGGAAATATCACTGTACCTTGGAATCTTTTGGTTTTTTCCCTCTCTTCCAAGCCAATGCCAAAAGTCTTATAGGTTGTGTTTCATGTTTTGCGGTATAATTAGTTAATGGTGTCCCTTCCCACACGAGAAAAAATCTCTGTGTTCTCATTTTGGATAAGTATACTTCCTGGCAGAGCAACTTACTTACCGAAACATTTCAGCTGAAAACTCATGGGACACGTGCGGCAAAAAAGCAAGTGGTGGGGCCTCTGGCAGTGACTGCTAGAGAAGAGACAGCAATTACCCCAAGGTAGTTGCAACACTTACAGACAGATCAGGGTCCGGTACACCTGCATCTCCTGCACGTAATGCACATTTCATGGACGTCTGTTTGTCCAGGTTTGCCTTCTTTTTGTGCTTGGTATTGAAATATTGATAGTTTTCTTTCTCAATGGAACTTTTGGAGGTAAAGTCCACAGGGCCATCACAACAACAACAGCTGCACTGGGTTATTTATAATATCATTCCTACACCATTTGAAGAGTCACAGATATCTTGCTAGGCAACGGGTTTCAGAATGAAAAACATTCCTGAGGTTGTGCACTAGAAATGGTGAATCTGGAGAATGCCCTTCAGATAATGCAGACAATGTCCTTTGCCACTTGTGGTCTAAACCTGGCCTTACATCTTGTGCACAGGGGCTCATAATAGACTTACACATGGAGATAAGCTGTCAGCCCCTGAAAACAAGAGGAAATGCTGGGAACAAAGAAGAAGCTCTACGTGTAACTGATCTTGACTGCATATTGCTCTTTTCTGTAAGATTTCATCCTCACATAAGATGCCAAAGAGGAGTTGTGAAGTTTTCACCCTGAGCATACTCTTTCTGCTACACCAGTGTGAAGCTAGCCAGCAGGGCAAGGATTATCGTGTCCTCAAAAGTTCCAAGGTAACCATTTCTGATGGCTACACTGGAAGAACTCAAACCTGATATTACTCCTCTGGTTTACTTTCAGATGTTAACACTTCACCTCTGTAACATTAAATCAATTTCTCATGCATATAGCTTAAATGCAGGTTAAGGTTAGCACATGCACTATTACTTTCAACATAGTGCAGCTGGCTTGCAAGTGTAAACTTGAAAAAGCTTCTCTGGCCTCATGAAACATGGCAAGATCATGTGGACGCCTTGGTATAACATTTAAGTCAGGCTCATTTTATTAATATTTTGATCAAGAATCAAAATATTGGCCTTGGTTGATTTGATCTGAAAAGATGTTTAAAGTACAAAACAGCATATTGACATAAAGCAAATAATTCTTCTGTGATTATTCCACGTCTGGAATATCCTCAAATATTCCTCAGTGAAGATGATCTCACAGAAGGACAACTTATAAGACCATAATATATGAGAGTGCAAGGAAAAGTATCAGCCACTTCATTTTGCAGCAAGCATGCTTCCTATTAGACAATCTAAACAACGGCGTTGTAGCATGGCAAACCTGGAAAGATGCACAATTATTAACAAAGATCTTAAAAATGATAATGTTCATCACATAGCTTAATGATTTGGAGGATGGCATAGAGATGCCAGACTGTACTCTTTATGTGGACCATGAATGATGTCAATGAACAGTAGCTGCAAAGTTGATGCAAGGCCTGTGTATGCAGTTCCTCTCTGCTGCTATCCTGTGTGTAACTTATGAAAATTTGAGGGAAATAAACACATAAATCCACTGCACTCTTCACACTTCAAGCAATATAAACAGAGAGCAGATTGCATTGACTATGATATAAAACAAGCATAATGTGATTTTAGTCATATAGTTAACCAGGTATGTTCTTAACTTAAATAGATTTTTTTTTTTTCCCCACTGAATTCAATGCATTTTGTTCTCTAAACTGTCAAATCAAAATAAGGAGAATTTATATTTCATTTTGACTGGGCGTAGCTAGAAGAACCTGGAAGATCTAACGTATCTTGGATAATGCTGGCAGATGTCTGTCAATTATATTGTTTTAAATATTTGTTTGTTCCCCATTATATAAAGTCTAAAATGAAAATATCTCTAAATAAATACTGATGCACATTTTTTGCTACTTGAGATGTTACCTAGCAAAAGATGGAGTTTGAAGAACTCATAATACCTAATTTGTTATTCTGTTCATACTTCATAATACTTCATATCATGCATGCATGAGAGAGTGAATGCAGGTCTGCAGACTGTGCTGAAAAGACAATATAGCAGGAAAAAAATTCTTTTCCTCCTGTGCACTGAAATACCACAAAATTGGAGCGTTTCATTTGAGTTGCGCTGGGGCAGCTTGCCCTAGAAAGAACTTTGTTATAATCCTTTAATTATTTAAATCAACTCACAACATAAGGTTAAATTTATAGTACAAATTATATTGGCGCAGAAATTTCCTCTCTTGTCTGTGAAATCACAATCCAGTGTACGAGCAGGCATCAATGTGATATCAGTCAGGTGTAGATGAAAGCAACTTTGCATATTATACAATGATAAGGACTTGACTCCCTCTCTTCTTTCTTACTCCATTGTGGCTGCGCTGACATTATAGGCATTGTTCCTTATTTACACTGATGAGACATGATCACAACTGAGTATCCATTAGGAGCTAAAGCCAAAGTGAGAAGCGAAAAGTGTGCCTTTGAAGGGAGCATCTGAGCAATTCTACAGTAGAAAGTATTATTTAAAAAACAGTTAAGTGAGTATAGTTAGAGAGAATGTTATTGTGCTTTGAATCTCTGGAGGAAAGGTGATTGGATGTACTTGCTATTTTTTTCTGTAATATTTTTGAGTAGAATATGTTACTTGCACATGCTGCAGAAGCTGAGGACAATTTGCCTCACTAAGCTCTATTATTCTGGAGAACAGCAAGAATAACAAGCTGAGACACTGATGAACTCAGAGAAATATGAATAACACATTAACTGGGGATTTACCAATAGCATGCTGCATGACACTGGGGGCAAACATCCCGAGGATGTGAGGAATTGCAAGAATGGGTCGCCATAACAAGTGTGGAGATGGGAGATTTTCAAGACCACTTCTCATGACTCTAGGGAAGACAGATGCAGCTGCATGGGGTAAGAAATCTTGCCAATGAAAAACAAAGGGGTTTTGTCAGATACCATTAGACTCCAGGTAAAAACTGGGGGAAGGCTAAGAAGGAGGAGTGGTTTTTATAGGGATGTTTATGATACTCAGATGATTATAGCTCAGGCTTACTGCTTTTTCAACCTAATTTCCGGCTTAAAACTCAGGAGAGTATGATGCATGAAAGAGCTTCAGGGGAGGGATGAATGCTGCTAAATAACGTTCCCTGGTTGGCCTTATTATAAGATATCACAGCACAATGTAGTCAATGCTGTTCCATAGAATTCCAGGCACAAAAAAAAAGAATAAATACATCCTTTACTGAGAAATGTAAGAGTGTGCAAAGAGGAATTTTTTTTTTTTCTTTCAAGATATTCTTTTTGTCTGCATTTGGTGCAGTCTGCTAGATTAACAGTCCTTACACCAAAAGTCCTCTTAGCAGAGAACAAACAACCTGCTCCTTTTCTTCGAGATAGGCCCTTGAGCCACCAGGGCTTAGCTCGATCTGTCAAGTTGCAGTCCTTTCTTATGAAATTGCCTAGCAGGATTCAGCAGTAGCTGCACTGAGCGCACCGGTTTAAATCATGTAGCTCAGAAAACATCTACAGTGATGCTAGTTTCGTCGCTTTCAGCTCAACAACAGTAGCTTGCTCTGATTAAGAAGGAACTTGCAAAATTAAGGAACTGAATATGTATGTCAATGAGAAATTAAGATGCTGTATGCTATAATTTGCCATTGATTATGATCAATCAGAGAAAATTCAGTTTCCACATTTGATCACTCTTGAAAGCTACACTGCACATGGCAATCTAAGGTGCTTCTGTAGGAAGGCAGTCAGAAATTATACTGTACTTCACTGACGTAGCCAAAAGATTAAAGGAATCCAGTAGGAGGCAATAAATTCATAGCTTATAAATGCATGTCGTTACTAACCTGGATGCAGTGTGATAATTTCCAGGATTATAAAAAGCCTATTCGACTGAATGTTAGTGTACTATTATAGCGAAAAATAGTGCTACAATATTTGCATCTCCATTTACTTAGAAAATAATTGCTTCTATACCCTAAATTATACTTCTGAACACAAAGAGGAACAGACCTTTTGTAGCTTCGGAAACTAGAAGCACTGTGTCTGTACAAGCAGGAGTATGTGAGATGTCTGGGCATCCTCTGAATAGGGTCAAGTCTTGACAAGCCAAACTTGTAGGTTTTATTGGTTTTGCCATTGAGGTAACAGTCAGGTTAAACTACAGGTAACAGTCAGGTTAATCTACAGGTAACAGTCAGTAAGAGCAACATAAGCTTCATGCCCACATTTCAGTGTTTTTTTGCTTTCAGCAAAGACTGTGCCAGCCAAAGAAGAGACAGTTGTCTCTCAGTATTTTCACCTTTACTAACTCAGAATTCTGCTTTCGTAAGTGTGAAAAAGAGCTCTGCAGTGGCTTGAGGAAATCTTGGCCTGTTGGGGTATCTATCATCTTGAAAGAATTCAAGTACCATCTGGAAGTTCCTTGGCAGATGAGACAGCCACTATATTCCAGGTTAGCCTCAGTTCACTCCTAATGCTGGGAAAGCTGGGAAAGGTTTAATAGGTGTGTAAAATAATAAGCCACAACAAAAACAAAACAAACCCAAAGAGAACCACAAAAATATAACCCTAGTAACAGTGTTTGGAAACATGACAATGAAACAATGACTTGATTTGCTTTGGTTTAGCTTAAGATTGTGGCAAGCACTACTGAGCTTAAGTTACACGTCAGAAGTCAAAAATCAAGGCAGCCAGCTGTCGACAGGCGACAGACCTAAGACAATGGTCTGGCTGGAGGTGATGGACACACTTGGAACTGGGTGACTGACTGAATCTTCACAATGAAGTCTTTGACTGGTTGGTACAGGGGCCCTGCAGGTGGGAACTTCAGGCAGGTCTCAAGATTTTCCCCAAAGAAGCTGTGGTGTGTCTACTCTTACATGTATGCATAAATATCTTGGATTAACTTCCTAGGTGGAATGAACCAAAGACTTCCCCAGGCACTTCCCGCTGCAGAGTTGATCAAATCATACATTTGGAAATAGTTAATAGAATCTCTTTCTTCAGAAGTGGTCATGTAGAGTAGTGTTTCATATGTAGCTGAGGTAATCTATGACAGTAGACATCATTAGAAATGGAAAACGTTTCTGCTGGGGTGGTTTTGTAGGACCACGGCCAGCTGGGTTGTAAGAACTGTGCAGAACAGAAGTTTCAGGAGCACCTCCTCATCCAGCTGAAGACGTCTCTGTGAGGATATTTGCTATGAAAATTGCCGTTGCCACCAGACAGAAAATGGCCAGCTTTCTCAGTAGGTATATTTTCATGGGAGCATTATTGCATGTCAGGATCTTAACACATTAGGGTGTTTCGGGTGGTTTTTTTTTTCATTTTTAATGAACGCTCTGTCTTGAATGTGCAACAACACATTCCCTTGTCATATTGACCTAGAAGACTACAAAGTTGGGTTAACAACAAGGATAAGTCACATAGCTATTATGGCTGTGGTCTGGATCTCAGATGAGATGCTTCCTACATACAATGCCTTCTTTGAATGGAAAGCTCAGTAAGATTTTGAGGAATGCTCATAGTTATGACAGTGAGTCAAGTGGCTGTTCAC
The DNA here is from genome assembly GCA_009769605.1 of Bucorvus abyssinicus. Lineage (NCBI taxonomy): Eukaryota > Metazoa > Chordata > Aves > Bucerotiformes > Bucorvidae > Bucorvus > Bucorvus abyssinicus. The sequence continues at coordinate 50,552,245 of CM020063.1, forward strand.
ATGAATAATGTAATTCTTTGAAATGGACCTTGACCTGAGGTGAAACCTTCCTTACCTTTCCCTCAGAGTGTCAACCTACCCATATGAATTCCTTGTAACTCTCAGTAACCCGGTTGTATGCTCAGTAGACTCAGATATATAATGGTGCAAAAGGCAATGCATCTGTAGGGTGAGCAGATTTAATGCTAGCTGGGCAAGAAGTAGTTAAGTGATGTGACATGGATGAACTTTTTCCCACCAGCCAGTGGTAGGTCTCAAGCTTCTCTGAATTGCCCTGCAAGTTTAACTTCAGTACAAGAATACACCATTAAAAAAACATGAATTATGTTGATCTGTGAATGAGGAAAGCTGTACCATTTATGCTGGTTCTTGCACAAAGGAGTCATGACTTGCTTGAATAGAGTTATTTTGCATTTTCCAGAATTGACTTACTCTGGGATTTTGAACAGACTTGCCTCTGGTGCATCAGCTTGGTCATGTGGAAAATGGCAGTTAAAATTTGCTCACGTTTGAGTAAATGTTCAAATTCAAATGTTCAATGTGAAAACTGAAGAGAGAGAATGAGAACAGAGAGCACCATTTTCGAACACCAAAAACTTCTCTTTCCAGTGAGGCTAATCTGGTTGTGTGTTGCATATGGTTGTTCCACCACGTGTTCTGTAGGGCTATATTCAAGTGTGCTTCCCTCTCCACCACTGATTTGAACGCCATTAATGGAACTAGTTAGCCCTCTTTTATATTCAAAAGTGGAGATCAGAGATCTAAATATTGATACCAGATTAAAGGTAGTTATGCATCTATTAGCAATGCTGAATTCCCAAACAGATAATCTGTTTTTGTATACTTGCTAGTATGTAAACCTCCCAGTTCTTGAATGTAATTTGCTCCTGTCAAGCCTCCCCACTTCGATGCATTAACTGGGTAACCTTTCCTGTTAATTCTCTTGTCACCAAAGACATGCCTTCTTATGTCATTGTGAGCAATTCTTTCTCCCTGGTGCTATTACATCATGTCACATGTGGTACCTTTGCGAATGATGTGATAGCACAGCAGTTTGGTATGCCACAGCAAGAAGCATTTCTGAGAGGGTGCTATGGTGATGGAACGGATATCTGTATGAAAATCTGCCTTTAATTACCAGAAAGACTTGAAGCACAAGCAAAACACTATCACCTATTAGGAAATGCCTTGTTGAGGAAAAGCTACTTGAGTTCTCTCTGGATTAATTAGAAAAGAAGCCCTATCCAGTACCCACAATTGTTTACTTGAATAATTTTCAAGCAAACTACAGTATTTCACCTGGGCTCTAATTGCACCTGATGGACCCATTACTTTATAATCGGAGCAGTGTTGTACAGTATTCCTCAGTGATTAATTAAACTGATGAGGTAGGTCCCAAATCTTGCTAGTAAGCAAGACCACTTGAATTTTTCATGATCTCTGCCAGAGGTGTTGCATGTATATTGTTCAAAGCCAGTGGGGTCTTCTACTCCTCCCTTACTAGGTTTACTATACCTAGACAATACAGACTGGTGTGCATCTTCACTCCCCATCATACTCATCCCTTCAGTTGCCCCCAGGGGACCTCAAAAGGCTCTAGAAACGTCAACTGCTTTTCAGTTAGGTTTATTTCCCACAAAGGTAGTTTTCTGAGCAAGGTTAAATGTGCAGCACTTGTGAAAATGCCTGCGCCTGCAGCCAAAGGCACTTAAAACCCAGGAAAGCTGTCACTTAACTGCTGTCCACTTCAGAAAGCACTAAGGGCAGTAGGAAGCCAAAATGAATGGTAAGATGATTGCATCTTTTACTGTTTCTTTTCATTGCTGCTACTGCTGCTGCTGCCCTCTCAGTGATCTGACCTTTTATTATTTGATTTTTCCCCCCTTCTTTTAATGCTGAGTGTTTCTGCAACAAGATCACCCCACAAGTTTGGGTTGTATAGGTACAGTAAATGTAGGGGAGGAAGAGAGGGATGGGGGAAGAGAGCTTCTTGAAACTTGGCATAGAGGCTCACTGATGGGTCAGGAAAATAAAGAAGAAAAAAATAACAATTTAAAGGCTGCTCTGTGACTTTTAATGCATTTCTGAGAGGATGAGTATTTGCCCTATGTGGGTACTGAGTGAGAAGCTACCATACCTGCAGTCTTTAATTAAAATTTTTAAAATATTTCAGCTGAATTGATGCATTTCCGTTTTCACTGTGTATAGCACTGTCTACCTAAGAAACTTCTGTCCATGCTTGAAGTAGCCTGAGTTACAAATGTATTTACTTTCAAGGGGTGTTTTCACCATAGATGCATTAAGAGCTTTGTGTGAGGTCCGATTTGCTTAGACATTGTTTGTAAAGACCATCACCCCTGATCAGCAAAGCATTAATGAAGTCTTCACTCACAGTGAAGTTGGTGAAGACAAAAAGTCTGTTTTGACAACTGATCAATGCCAAGTGCAGCTCAATTTGCTGAGACAAGGCCAGCGATGTTATGATATGTGTGTTACAAAATGTGTGATTTTTTGTACCAAACCCCAAACCCCCTATGCAGAATGCGAGATTACACTGTGTCCTGCCATGCATTATAGGCAAACGCAAAGTTTAGTCCTTACAGAGCTCCGTGCTTATGTGACTGCACTGCTTACAGGATTGAAACTACAGACTCTTTATCACACAGCTTCACTCTGTGAGATACCATGGTGTTGATTTAGTCGTGTTTCAGAGAGTGCTTGTGGGATTAAAAAAGAGCAAAACCAACTCTGGGAAATATTTTCAGTCTTGTCAGCATTGCAAAATGGAGTCACAGAAACCATAGTTGGGAAAAAGCTCTGTGAATGTTTAGAGCTCTCACTATCGTCCAAACAATGGTGGGAACAACTTAAATGGCTCTGAAAAGTTTACCGAAAGGTTTTGCTGTTCAAAAACATTTTTACAGAAGTGGCTACCTGTTATACAGATTCCTAATACTAGAGATAAAATTTGCAGGGAATATCAATGGTATATCTGAAGATCCTGACTGAACATGCTTTGTGTTGTAAAAAACGTCTAAATGAAACACAGTCAGTGGAGGAAAGTTTAAAAGAGCGGCCAAAGGAGAAAGCTGCCAGCAATAGTACACAAAAACCCAGATTCTACAACCTCTTATTTTATTCTTCCAAAACACTCTTTCTGCTCAGTGTTTAATTATAGCAGTCATACAAATAATTACTTATTTGTAACAGAATGCTTAGAAGTAATACCCCTAGATGAGGTTTCCTTCACAATGTTAAATTTACAAAGGAGGTGTCTTCTGTGACAACATGAATTTCCCTAGGAAGCTCAAGAAGTTTGCAATTTATCAGAGACATTCTTTACCTAACAAATCTGTACTGATCTGCAACAAAGAGTTAGAGCAAGTAAACAAAAAAACTGTAATCTGAATTCAGAATCTGCACTTTGTTTATTTAAGCTTTGCAACTTCTGAGGTTAAAATCAGTATAGATATTCTTTCTTTCTGCCTGCAAAAGACTACAAAGTAAGTATGAGAGCCTGGACATTCTTGAAAATGATAAATGCAGTAAGAAGAAGATGGATATAGAAATGTGTTCAAATAGACAAATGCAAAATATTTTATAAATAGCACAATCAACTTGTGTCAGACTGACCTTCCTAGGAATTGATTTTGTGTTTGATAAGTTTTCTCTTTTATCTTGAAAGAAAAAATAGCAGATTCAAAAGGAGACCACATGACCACATGAATAGTGGGGAAAAAACATGTGCTTGCAAATTTCTAATATTTGTGAAACCCCAAAAACCATGAAACATTTCCCTCTACAGTAATAATCTAATCAGTGAGAAAGACTGGCTATTTCACAGCACATTTTTCCACATAGGATACAGTTTTAATCCTTCAATAACTGAAATGAATTTATTCATTAAAACAGTATTATTTGTAATGTCATCAGGTTTAGTTCCCAATCCAAATTAGTTGTCTCCAGTACCACACCGTGTCATACACAAGAACAACAGGCAACCCCTTCAAAACATGTAGTGCACACATAAAGGTTATAGGTAAAAACTGCTGGAGCGTTGAAGAATACAGATATATCTGTGATCTCCCTCGAGGTCTAATAGAAAGTGTTGAAGAACACTGCACACCCTTACTTTAATCTCTGTCCATATCTTGAGCCTGAAGCCTATCTGACCTCAATGTTTGTAATACCATGCATGCCGTTTCCATTTATACCATTTTTGTACTGCAGAACTAGCAGATTTTGCTTTGCTCTGTTGCGCACCACAAAATTGGCCAGCTACATTAGTGGGAATGGGAAGTGGACGCAGGCAACTGTGCCAGTGATTTTGATTTCGTTTGAAACTGGCCTCCTAGGTGAATAACTTGGGTACTGTAGGGTTTTGGTGTGGGGTTTGTTGGTTCTTTTTTTTCAAAATTGTGAATGGTTGCTTCTTCCATCTGGAAGTAAAAACATGGCATTATTGTCTAGGCAGTATTGTCAGGCTCAGTAGGACAGACTTAAACCTGTCAGTGAATGCACTCGCCTTGCTTCAAGGCTAGATTAGTCCAGTTTCTCATTGTCAGAAATGCCCTATTTTGTTATCTCAAGGGCACAGATTTATCTAACAACCACTCTTGCTTATAGTAATCTTGATGTAGCCCTTCCATTTCATAGCCGTGTTGTACTGACTAGTTTCCTGTGCATTGCAAATGATAGCTTGTGTCCTTGGAGAGAGGGAATGGCAGGAATGACAGCCAAGGTCACCCTTGAAGCCTTGCATGAAACCCGAAAGGTTACATGAACTGTGCGCTCTCCCACAGTGTGATCCAAATTGGCTCTGTTGTGTGAGAGGACTGTCATGAGGAGGGAAGCAGAAGACACATCCTGGGTGTGCATTTGGGGAAAGGATTTCGCAGGCTTGGGGAAATTAACCTTACGAATCGTGTCAGCAAGCAGGGCTTAGCTTGTGAACTGCCAGCTGCCTGTTCCTACACAGAGCAGGGGAGCAGCGGTGGTTTGAGTGATCTCATACAATTGATTTGCTGGTGTTTCCTGACAAATGAGCCTGCCCTTTATTAGCCCTGATCACAGTCTCAGAAGGCAAAGCACAGCTCACGTAATTCTTCTCTGCACTTGCAAAGTGCACTTGTTATCATTCAAAGTGCTCTGTCCTTTTACAGCTTTTAAGAATTAATGATTATATTATATTTGTTCTCTTCTCTAACACCCACTTTTTTTTTTTTTCCCTTAAGTTTATTTGTCTTTTACAATTGAAATATGCGTGGACACAACTGGAATATGAATGAACCCTCAAAATGTGCAAAAGCCCTCTTCATTTATTGGGATTTTGCTGCAGTTTAGAAAATACGTTCTCTATACTATAGAAAAGTGGAAAAGTCCACCAGCTGAATTTGACAAGTCTGAAGTATGTTAGCGGGGTCCCATTTTTACCCCTGGTGTCATCGCACTATTCACCCACCTGCCAGGTAGATGGAGCAGCAGGTTTGGAGAGAGGGAACTCTCCAATTTTCCCATTTTCATGGTTGCTTGTGTCTTTTGACCCCCTCCTCTGATTTTAGTTAACCTTCTCTGGAAAAACTGTAATACTGCAAAAGGACTAGACAAAATTCTCCTATTTTGTACTATCACTGCTCAGTCCCCTAGGCAGACCCACCTTCCTCCCTACAAAATTTTCCACTATTTACTGTCTTTAGTACCTGTCTATGTCAACAAAGATGTCAGCTGGGATTCTCTGAAGAGATCTGAATTTCAACTGCTGGGAAATATGCATCCATTGAAAGCCATGGCAGGTGTCCATGTTTCTCAAAAAACATAATTGCAAAAAGACTGGTTTTTGAGAACAGGGAGTCTGGACCAAGTACTGTCCTTGGTTGTGCTGATGGAACCACCTTTTTCCCTTGAATGAGAGCCAAAGTGTAAATGAAATTTTAATTCCAAACGTTTATGTTACTACTGTTACACCAAGTTTGGACGTTAAAAAAAAACTAACAACCCAACATAAATGACTGTGTAGTCTCTTCAGAATCAATTATTGTAATTCAGGAAAACAAAACACTGTAGAAAGATTACAAACCACAAGAAAAGCCAAAGCCAAATAATCAGATGTCCCCAAGAACAGGAAGCACTTACTAAATCTTTCTTCTGAGCTCTCTCAGAAATGAGGTAACAGCAAGTCACATCCAATTAGTCATAGAAATGGCCAGTAGACTTAATGATACAGTCCTGATGTGAGATGCAGAGCCTGAACTTAGCAGAAGTTGTTTGCTGATTAAAAAAAAAAATTATCATGAAGAAAAGATCTGACATCTTAAAATTCTTGGAAATGATAAATCAATCATGTTAACTGGCTGGATTTGATAACAGAAATTCATCCTGAGAAATATGATTTAAGAAACTCAGATAAGTTTTACGAGGATGCTTGAGCATTGATTGGGCATTCAGAGCTCCCAGATTTAGTCTTCATAGAACTGGGAAGCAGAAGATCTGCTTTAAAATCTACAGGTGTATAACAAATTTTGAACTCTTTTTTAAATGTTTTGACAAAATTTCAAAATTTTGAATGGTGGTCTCGATGATCTTAAGGGTCTCTTCTAAAGAAAATGATTCTGTGATTCTGTGACCTATTTTTCCATTTACTCTGGGCTGAAGTGTCTCACTTCTTCCACATCTTTTACTCGTCTTGGGTCTGCCACAAATAGTTGTTTGTAACATCTGATATAGTTTTAAACCACAAATTTTTGGTTAATTCACAACACAGACCAGGTCAAGTGACTTCTAAGAATCTATGCTATGTTCTTCCATAGCTTCTCTGTAGCACAAAGAAATTTGCAAGACTATGCTGAAAACAGAAACATCTTGTGTTTTTAGATAGTTTGTGAGAGAACTGTGAAAAAAATACAAGGCAAAATTCATATCAGAATTTTGAATTCATATCCATCATTTGCAGGAATTATAATGCTCAGGTATGGGCAGAACCAAGAACACTGTATATTTATAAGCTTGTATGACATACTTTGTCTATATTGTTGAATAAAATAGGCCCAGTCAGCAAACTGGAGCACTGGGTCACCAGTACTGATAATTATTGCCTTCTCCCTACATCAGTTAACACTGAGAAAACACCAAGCTGTGCTTTGATATGTTCATGTGCCAGGGACTGTTCTCATCAGGCAACAGCTCTATAGACAAAACTTTGCAAAGTTCTGCTCTACCTGTCGTACAGTGCTTCCCATGACCATCCCAGGGCTCTCCCTCCACTTTAGCAGTAACTGTGTTTCTGTGAGAAGACCCCTTTGAGACAAGAAAAAGCTATGCTGAACCAAGAGCACAAGGCTGAAGAAGATGATATTAGGCAGCATGAGCCTTAGGCAGGGTCTAGAGTTGGCTGTGCACAAGCATGAAGGAAGGAGTAGAAACTGGAAACAACAACTCTTGTAGAAGTGCAGCCAAGTCTGAAATCTAATCAGGAATTTGTGATAGATAAACAAAGATTGTCTGAACAGGAACAACATTTCATAAATTAAATATTCATTAAAAATGTTGGGCCTCTGTTAAGGAAACCTATTAAAAAGATCTAATGAAAAAAAATGCTTGTGTTGTGAGCAAATCTTGGGTATATAGGTAACAAAGGTCTATAGGGATTCACATTCTCTGAAGAGTTAAAGTCAAGACAAAACATGGAATTGACGCTTTTAAAAGAAGCATTTTCTTCTTGTTGTGGTCAATGTTCTTTGTGGGGCAAGTATTACATATTTAAAACCTATCATAACACAGGTACCTAAAAAGGAAGGGGTAGTCTGGCAACCTTGAATCTGGTATTTCCCAACTTTTTAGTGTTTTTCTTTACAATCCTGTTTCATTCTTCAAATGCAATGAGGGTTTTGTGTTAAAATAAGTGTAACTATTTCTCCTTCAAAACGTACTGCATTGGGTTTGATTTTCATGCAAAATTGAGTGTGACACAGACTTGTGTCTGTCTATGCATGTTGGGGTTGTGTATGTATCAGCTTAGGAATCAAGTGAACCTTAAAGAATTATAGAGCAAGTAATTTGCCCTACCAGGAAATGTGCCTTACATATAGTAAACAGCATCTTAGGACTTGAAACAAATTCTTTCTGAAGAAGCCTAACATCACAAAAACACAAACGGGAAAAGTATCATAAGATGAAACACGACAGCAAGCTCAGAACAAGACTGTCTTTGTTTTTGTCCTGGTATTTGTAAAGAACAGTATATTCACATCATGGTGAATTTTTCTGAACTTTCAGCACATGAAACCTAAAGGACTGCATGTCAGAGAGGTTTGATTAACCAAAACCTTAGTGGGCAGAGATGCTTTCTTTTAACGACCGTATTATTGAAATTTTAAAGTGGGTAAAATACATTTCACTATTTTTAATATGCAAGCCAACATGCCTTGGATAGAAGGATGACACGAGGAATTGTAGCTTGAGAATACAGTTGATTTTTCATGAAAGAGATAAAGGAGCAGCAGTGAGTCTAAATTTCCTACAAGTTTGAATAGCTACACAGGTTTCTGGAGATAGTTTGATTCTTCTGTTATTCAGAAGACGTATATTCAGTGTAGCATTGCAAATGACATCCTACCACCCCAGGTCAGACTGGGATTGAAAAGTCAAGGTTTTGGCTTGGGCTGTATCCAAATACATGGAACTATTGAAAACTGTACAGGAAGTTGGATGTGTTCTCTGCTATGCTGAAAAGACTGTGTTACTTTCAATTTCCTAGGTATATTCATTAAGTGGAAGACTTTCTGCTTGAGACAAAAGGATGTCTGTGTAGCTTAGACCCCAAAGCATCAGAGAATTGATAACGCTGCTATTGCTCCCATCTTAAAAAAGGTAAGGCTGCCCAGTACAAACATTCGAAAATCAGTTTGGGACTGCGGCTGAGATGTGCTGAACTTCTCCCAACTTTCAAAGACTTCAAAATTTTAAACCTGTTAAAGCAAAAACTAGAATGCCCACCTGACCCTATGACTCAGGAAGGGCCTAAATAAAAATAGGCTTCCATGGCAGCTGTGATAAAGTCTGTCCTGGGGGAGCCTCACAAAATACCTATGTAAGGCACAAAAGAAGTATAAAAGTGAAACAGTGAAGGAAATAGACAGATACAGGCATAAAGCAGGAAAGAAGTTTTGGCTGTCTGCTAACCATCTGCATCTAGTAAGCAGAGTTGTAGCTGTAGTATAATTATGGGATAGGCAGCCCCTCTTCCCAGGGCTGTTCTCCAAGTGTAACTCTCAGTGGCCTCTGCTCCTTTCAACTGTATTCAGTTCAATCATGTAGAATTTAATTCCAGCATGACAAGGAACTGAGGGTGAAATCACCTTTTACTCAGTCACCAGCACTCTGTAGTTTCCATGCATATGGCATGTAAGAGTGTTTCATGAACAGCTGCAGAGCATGGCTGCGAAGACATGGGTATGATCTGAATTGTATTCAGATTACTATATAACCAGTGGCATCTGCTAGCATTGCTATGCTTTGCACTACCAAGCCTCATCGGTGGGGATATTTCTTCACATTTCTTTTCATTCTAGAGTTGCATTACTCAAAAGTGAGTCCTACTTGTAGTCACTGGCCACAGTTATCCGTCATGATTGATCTGTACTGAATTTCACTCAGTTGTAGCAGTAATCTTGTCTTTGCATTGATTCCCAGAAAAAGAGAACATGAATGGTGAATAACAAAGGAAGTGGCCTAATAGGGTCAATATGCATATAGTAATAATAATAATCCTGATGGGCTTGCAATTTTCCCTTTAGTACAGGATTGAATAATAGTTACAGAGTCATGAAGAGAGGCCAAGTTTTGAACTCCATTGTGTAGCGGAAGCAGCTATGTGAATGGAGTGTGGTATGTAGAGGTTAAGCCTCTGACCCAAAGCTGCTTGCAGCCACTGGAAATGACCTCCTGGAAGAGCAGCAGCAGCATGTGGCTCCTCAAAGGGATTTTGCAGACTGTGAAGTAGGAGGATGGATTGATTTTTATGATATTAGATCCCATCTGCTGGAGCTATGTTAGTCTGGTAAAACTGTCTCCCTAGCTACAAAGTTCAACGATATACCATGCTGCCCTTCATATTTCCAATATTATTACTTGATCTTTGTGAAGATCTTTCCTAATGAGCAGCAAATTGCTTCTGGACTTCTCCAGTATCATTTCAACTAGGATTATGTCTTTGATTCCTTTTTTGTTTTTCTTTCCACATTTTATAAATAAACTAAAAATTATCAGGGTGTGGACAAGTATGTAAACAAAGAAACAAACAAAGTCCCCCCCCTCCTTCTTCTTAGTAGAAAAGTCCATGAAAGCTAAGTTCTACAACTGTCATTAGAAATTAAAACTTGTCTATTTTCTTATATAAAAATGACTTTTTTAAAAGGCAGTTCTTACTGCTCATGCAGGTCTCTGAAGCTCAGCAGAATAAGATGAGTTCAAAAGGAACTGAAATAATAACCAGCACTGATTCCCCAGTGCTTTTTTTCTTGCACATCTTTTTTTTCCCAGCTGGGTAAAAATCTAAGCTTATCGTCCCCTTCCTTTTATGTTCGCTCATATGTTTCACAAGCTCCCCTTAGATTATACCTTTAATACTATTAACAGACATTGGGAAGCCATGACTTTTCTATCATGCTGTTCTGTTGAGTTCAGTAAGCATTTCTATTAAACACCACAGTCTTTATGCATGTACGTACTACTGCAGTATATACCTTTGCCAGTCAGTATCCAATTTCACTCATGAACATTACTATGTATGTTTGAAAGTCAGCAATTCATTCTTCATAGGCCAAAACCCAAATCCCAAGAGTTTTGCATACCCTGCATATGTGCTGCACATCAAATAATTGTTCAGTGGAGAAGACAGAACAGTATAGGACAACCTGCTCACTCTATGAATGGCATGGGAGTCTCAGAATAAGCAGGCTGTGTAGCGGTGTGGTAGTCTCAGAACTGCCCACATGAGCTCTGAAACCTCATCAGGGAAAGGCAAAAAGCACATGTTTTTGTAGTATTTTCCTGGGCAGAAACACACATGCACCTGAAGACACATACAAATGCACATCCTTTTTTGTTTTCTTTTTAAACTCTGTGCTACTGAGCCATGTAATCAGTTAACCTGCATTTACTGGACTGATGGGCAATGATGTTTAATTAGAACCATCTTCACAATTTTGCTCATAGTTCATCATGTAATTACTGATACTTGTTAGGAGAAGGAGAGAAGGAAATTATGAGAGATGCTCTTTCCTGCAGATGTGGTCAATGCAAAGAGTGTGTTGTGGTGTCTCAGGACACTGTCACTCCACTGTAACAGTGGAGACTGAGAGGAGTTGTAGGTAGGTGGAGAATAGTAAAAATATAATAATAGCTCCTGAGTTCTAGTATTCTAGTAAGCACAATAGTAGAAGCAAGAGCAAGAAGGTAGAAAGCAGCAGTACAAGTGTCTCATCTCCAGGCCTCAACTTTCAAGTGTGCCTTTTTTAGCAGAGAGGCAGGTGAGTGGACAGAGCCGTCCATTCTTTCCTGAGCAAATGGATTTGCTCATCTCAGAGTGAGCTTATCTATCTGTATGACTGGCTCATCTCTTCAGTTTACCAAACACCATGGGTGTTTTACCTGGAAATGAAAATGCGAAGTGTGCATTTTATATGAGAGAAGGCGGCACAGTAAGGGAACTTAAAGTGTAGGTTTGCGGTAAATCTTATTTAACAACCTGCAAGTAAATGTTGATATTTTGTTCAGTCTGGCACCTCCTGAGCACCTGCACGCAAGCCAGTATTCTTATGGCAATGTCAAACATTTCTTTATCAGACATTATCCGAATATTGATGCATTTCACAGCAGTGAGAATTCACAGCTCTGCTTGGTCAAAGAAGATATATGTATAGCCTTAGCCTTCCGACTTATCACAATTTGTTCTAACAAGCTACGCTTTTCATTAGGCAATTCGATGAAGTCCTGTAAAATGGCTAGTGAAGTTGTGAAATTAAGGAAAAAGTTTAAAAGTCAATAATAATCTATGTTTCACAGAAACTGGAAAACCCCGCAATTTTCCCACATCTAATATGTTTTTGAGTATCTTATCCATTATCCATTCATCTTTAATGTGAAATGCATTCTCACACACTCTCAATAACTTTTTTCCTTCTGGGTTCTGCAGTTGTCAGGTAGGAATTTTTTTTCATATGTGAAATTAAAGGTTGAATTTTAAAGCAAATAGCTGCAAAAAAAAGAAAAAGAAAAAGAAAAAAGAATATAGAGGTGACAATTTCAATAGCTCAAGTATGGCATTTGCAGATTTTAAGGAAATGCTGATCATGGCCCTCATAGCAAGCCATCACATATACCATGCTCTTCTTTTAGGGCAAGAGTGAATAACAAACAGCCAACATAGACATACAAGTTCAACTTGTATAAAACCCTATAAATCAGAGTTTGTTAAAGCAGGAGATTATCTGGAATACGTTGTAATAGAAAGGTAAAGAAGTGCTTTTTACTGTACAGAAAGATACTTTTTAAAAAAAAACTATAGATGATTAAAAAAATTATAACCAGTTCTTATTATCCCCTATGACATTATGCAATCTTGCCTATGCCCTTTCATAAAAGCACACAGATATCTTCCCTGGATGGGTCCTTTGCCTTTTCACAGCTGCTAGGCAATTTCCAATAACCACTTCAATCTTTCAGATAGTATCCAAAAGCAAAAATTGGGCAATTACTTAAAAAATACCTTAAGAAATTTCTTGAGAATTTTTTTTAAACCATCGATTGTTATCTGCTAGCTTTTTCTACTTTCTGCCTTTTTGAACACTTTAGCAGCTTGCTTGTGGGACCTCTGGCTCCAATCCAAAACTTGGAAACAGCTAGCTTTTAGTGAAGATAGATACACATGGGATGGCAGTGTCATGCTTAAGTTGCACTAGGCCAATTTCAGTTGTGATTCTCCTTAGGCTCTTTGGGCAGCGTATAGAGAGAGATATATATATATATACACACATATACACACACATATGTATACATATTATTGCATATATCCTCACTTTGAAAGTTCAGAAGGAAACTGGTTTTTCCAAATATATAACCAGGCCAGGTATCAGAGTTCATCTGAAATTTTTTTATACTTTTCAGTCTAACACAAAAAGATGGAATTTCTAAAAGTGCAGAAATAACCACTAAGTGGGTAAGATTTGTGTTTGGCATTGGCCTCTGTGAAAATGAAGCTATACTACTTAATGAAGCCCTATCCTCCAAAAAGAGTCATAATTTAGACATATATGTAGATGCCTGTTTGGTCATAGAAGACTGCTGTGCTTTATTTTTCTCAGGAATTGATGGGAAACAAACATAAGGAAGTACCTTTCCACTGTGAGAACCACACTTTCCTCCAGTAATTTTGCTCTGAGTAGGATATGAATCTTACGGAACCAGTTGCCTAAAACCTTGCTATAAAAATTAAAAATATCCATCACACAATAATGTGATGAGTTGTTTTTTTCAAGGGAGAAACATTATGTTGTTTTATTTACCTGTATCAAGTACTGCTTGAAAAAAAAAAAAAAGATAAATCTGTGCTATTAATGACTGCATTATAAATCTTGTCAGACACCCAAAGTAATAAAAATGTTTTAAACAATAGAAGAATACAATTTTTCTCTAGGAAGGCTTTTCCATCTCCACTGTTTCTGGTCTACAGATACAGACCACTACCTCCCATTTTCTATAAAAAATAACTAAATGTAGTTAGTGAAGGTACTAAACCAGCCAGCTAGGGATTTAGAGAAATTCATTTAACTTTTGAAGAATCAATCTGCCTTGATAATAATAAAAAAAATGAAAGTGAGGAAGCAGTATAGTGAGGTTTCAAGGAGGTATGAGTTAACTTAGAATATTTGATAAATGTTACAATTGAAGGGAAAAAATAAATCTCAAAAACTTCTCATGATACTTAGTACATAGTATTCTGTGCTTGTTAATGTAAACACACACACACACAAAAAAAAAAGCCTTGAAGATTTTTAGAGCACACTCTATGCTTAAAAGTAATAACTTATTACTAAGAAAAGGGATATTTTCCCCTTTGTCTTTTTTCTAAATAGCAGCTCAGTATTAGCGTAGAAGTTTCAGTAGGAAAAGCAGTAGGTTCAGGAGGTATTTAAAATACCAGTACAGTATGTAAAATTAATAGTTTATTTCTGACATTTAAAAAGAGGTGGCAGAAGGAGCCCTGCAAAACCTTGACCTGATAAGCTGTAGCAGAGCAGTATATGTCAGAGTAATTCTCAGTTCCCCTGTGGGTAGTTTGTCCCTGTTTACTGCTAGGTGATTAAAATAATTAGCCAAATAAAGCTGAAAAACTGATCAAATTTGAATCCACTCCGTCCACAGTCCTACTGCATTGTTGGATGGAAACTTGGTGTGGACTCCTTTGCTTTGCCTAAGATCCATATTTGGTGATGCTTGCTTGTCTGTGAGGGACTGAGGAGAACTTGCAGGGAATGCCACTAACAGCAAATACTATAGTATATTTTAAAATAGCTGTATCTTTTGCAATTGCAGTTCATAGATACGTAATTCCAAGATGTTTGAATCAAGTCCCAGTTTTGAAGTTCAGGACATACAAAAGGTCTGTTAAAGCATAAATACAAATACATTTTCGACAAGCTGAGAAATTATGTGAATAATTCTTTGGAATTATAAAAAGCATTGGTGAATAGATGTAATCATTAGTAAAATACTGTTGAGATTCTCTTAGCTGTACACTATTGTAATGCAAAAGCACACTATTGTGTGTGCTGTGAACAACTGACCATAAAACAATGCTACAGTCCACACTGATCAACAAGAAATCACTATACTCTGTAGTCAGTGAAAAAATTATATGAGCTCTCTGTCAGACAGTGATCAGAAGTCCAGTTTCCACCTGCATTGCAGTCATTTCTTGAATGAACATGGTAACTCTCAAAACTGAGTCCGAAGTGGCTTAAAAGCTGTGCAGAGTACTGCCCAAGTAAAAAACAAACAAACAAACAAACAAACAAACAAATGGAAAAGCACTCTGCATTTTCCCAGTTGGCTCACTTAGGAGCTAAGAAAATACTTGCCTAACAACTAATTGAGTTTACATTCTTTTAGAGTATTTCTTGGGTCAAATTTTAAGAAACATTTTGATATTTGCAGTAAAATTCACCAGTTCAAAGCCCACGTCATATGGAAGTCCTGCCAGCTCAGTAAAGCTCCTTCAGTCCAGCTACACGAGTCTCTCTGAAGAGCATATCAGAATAGAAATACAAAGTCACTCAGGACAAATTCACTGAATACAGTTTGCTGACCACGTGTTTTTGCAGGTTTTTTTTTCCAATTGGGGCAAAGCAAAATAAGAGTTCTAGGCTTACAGTTGCCAAAATTTTTTAAAAATTTAGTCTGTTTAACACGCCTTTTCTCTAGAAAACTGAAGAATTAATGACTGTAAGAGCAGAACACCACCTGACTAATGATAAAAAAGAGTTATCGGTGATCAGCACACTGTGCTGAAACGTCTAAAACATTGATTTCTTGGCTCAACGGTAGGCTTCCTTCAGGACCTTGGAAGAAGCATTTATCTTACCTTGGTGTCAGTTCTAAGACCCTTAAAGTGAAGATAAAAGAAATAAGTTTCACCCACCATTTGTTTTAAGTTTTGGAAAGGAGAAGCCCAAGGAGTATAAAACACAAATACTGGTGGGGCAGCAAGAATTTTAATGGAAGGGTACATGCTCAAAACACTGGGTACAGCCTCCTAAAATCTGTGCATTACCTGCTCGTTATCAAGCCGTAAGTAAAACTACTTAATTTCTGGAATATGTAATGAAACTAAAAATTGACAGGATTTTAAAATGACCTGTACTGAAGTTTGAGTATAACCAGGATTTGACAGTTGTCTGAGAGAAACTGAACCTGAAAAGATGTTCAGTTAATTCAATAAATGCTCTGCTGCTAATTCCCTGCCCAGCTCCGACATTAACTGTGCTCTGAGCTATATCAGCTAAGCTAGTGCAGGATAGGTATGGACAAAGCCTCAGTTCCACTCTTGGAATATGACATCTTTTAAGAAGTTTGTTTTGCTGGAATTTGGAGGATAGAACAGAAGTCCAATGAAAAGGTCATAACCATCTCTACATTCTTTAGAATTTAAACTCCATTGGATATATTAAAAAGAAGTTAATATGGACTTTGCATTCAAGTAATTAGCTAAAAAACATCCACATAAAAATTCAAGGGCTCAAATAAGAAGGTATTTTAATGAAGGTAGAGGTTGATCCTCACTGTTGTTCCAATGTATGGCTTACTATGGTAACATTAAGCTTCCTATTTCAACTCTCAATGTTTTTTTTTTAACAAGCTATCTGCATCACAATACATAATTTATCACAAATTTATACTGAAATAGTTATGTTTTGGAAAATTCAGAGATTAAGAATATCGATAGCCTGTTTTCAGAAGTTCTCTCATTTTGGCTTTTGGAATTTTTTTGTTTGTTTAGGGTTGGTTTTTTTTTGGCACTCATCAAAAGACACCGATTCCTTATAATATCACTTCAAGTTCCACTATTAGAAGAGCTAAAGGCTTTTCTATTGAGGGTTTTGTTTGGTTTTTTTCAACAAAAATGATGAACACTGATGTATGTCATTGGTTTAAAAAAGAAACCTATGCTGTCATTTCCATGATGGCCTTCTTCCATTCTCCATATGACTTTCCATTATTAAACTATGATAATATAATTATTTCCATAATGAAATTATTAATACAATCCAGTGTTGCTAGAGTATTTCATTAATTCTCAGCATCCTTTCAGTGCTGGCACTTGAGATTTCACTATCTTTGGTTGATAATCTGTAGAGAAGAGGGAAAAAACACTGTGCCTCATTTAACGGACCACAGGCTGGAACCGTTGTACTGTCAAAGAAGTCTTCAGCCAGACTCACCCTATGGTGTAGTGTTTTCAGAAGGGTTTGCTTTGTGGTTTTTTGACATATTGTCCTGGTTTGAGTTAGAACAGAACTCATTCTGTTCAGAGATTTCACTTTTCAGCTCAATCTCTGCTCAGTGATGGCACTTTCTGAAGTTAACGGCATGTTTTTGCGGACAGTGTCTGCTCCTAGCAGTGACAGCGCTGGATGTTTACAGTCACTGCCAGGGGCTGGGATGAAGAAAGTCTCTCGTTTGTACTTTCTGCTGTGCAGACCAAGGTCACTGCTAAATCCTGTGTGCTGTGGTGGGGGTGCAGTAAGTGAGAGGCTGCGCCCGTGGGGAGGAGCAGACAGGACAGGTGACTCTACACTGACCAACAAGGTGTTCCGTCCCATATACGTCATATTCGGTATAAAGCTGAGAGTGTTTCCCCCTCTCACTCTTTTCTTCTTCAATGGCCGACATCTGAGGAGAACTCCATCCGTTCTGCCTTTGATCCCAGTCTATGCATCCCTGAAATCCATTTCCAGAATCCAGCTCCTGTATCTGGTTCCCATCTGCTGCTGAGCCCAGTCTGGGCCTCCTCCAGCATCCCTGGTGATGGTGACATGATTGCCATCAGGGGGGTTGTGTTGGGTGTTGGTATTGTCTCTATTTCTGTATAGTTCGTTTTATTATTATTATTGTCATTAAATTAGTTTTAGTTTTCCAATCCACAAGTCTCTCTCCCTTGCTCCTTTTCTCTTTCCCCTCTTTGGGAAAGAGGAGCAAGGGAGGAGGGGATAATAGAGACCGTCTGTCATTTGTCTTGAGCCAGCCCAGCTCTAACCCTTGACACATATCTAAGATGTTGAGTAGCACTTTGTCGCTTATGTCTTCTAGTGAAAGCAGTTTAAATATTCTTCTATCTTTTCAGCACTTTTTTCTAAAGTTACCTGATAGATACAGGTAACTTTAGATAGATTGTTCTGCTCAGAAGCAGTATCCTGCTGCTCTCTGGCCCTTGGTCACCTCTAGAGCTTTTGTAGCTTCTTTATTCCCTCTCTGTGATTGACTGCTTTTGTAGAAACAGGAGGCTGCTGGGGATAGGTGGATTACAATTAGATATGGGTTTGCCAAATAGCTTAAGAATAGAACCCCTACTGTCATCTTTTTCTGGATGTTCTGTGGTGGGCAATTATCTTTCCTATGCAATTGCAATAGCCTAACATTGCAGAAGACTGGATTTATTTCTCTCACTCAACAAGGCTAATCAGGTGTGACAGAAAAGGGGATAAAAAACCTGACTGGCACTACAGAGCGACTGAACTACTTGAAATCTGAATAAATATGATGTCATTAATCAACAGATGCCATGAATGCTGTCAATGTTAAGGTCAGACTCACTGAGAGAAGTATAATGTCATGCTTGTGCAGATCATAATTCCATTGCTGCTCAGTCTGAATAGGGCTGCTGGATTTTCTCTTTGTATCCTCCATGCGGTTATGGATATCTGTCTCTTTCTCTAAATTATGCTTTGCCCCTAATACTGCCTACTCAGCACAGTGTTTGAAGTTCAAAGAGTAGAGCGTTTCTCCTCTCTGACTGAGTAATGAAAATAGAAAATTTTTATTTGACCTATTCAGCTTTGAGACTTCGGAAATATTGGACCCAGACACAAAGCAGAAGTTGCAAAAACAGTTGCCAACACTTCGTAGCATCTTTCATTCATAATTAACTGGCACAGGAACTCACACAAGCCCTAGCCATGGTAGCTGTGGAAGCAAAAAGTCAAGAAATATCAGCTTCAGCAGCAATGGACTAGTGGGAACTATCTGAGTATATACAAAAGGATTTTATATACAAAATACCCTTTTTTTCACAGTTGCAGAAAAAGATTGCTCATATATCCACCCTTATAAAAACAAGTTTCCGATATGGAGTGCCTTGCCACAGTCTAAGCAAATAATTTATACTGCATTGTCACTAATTCTGTTGTAATTTCCTGTTGCTATGTATTCCTTTGTAATAAGCAAGTTATCTTGGTCATCAATGTCTTAATACCATCACTATAGAAAAGACCTGGTTTGATACCTGTCTTTTTGTCATTTCTGTCCTCAGCTCTTCCCATATATTCAAGCTAGCCTGGGCCCTGCTTCCTTTTTTCCACCTTAAATTACATCATTTCCTCATTCTTCTCCCCTGTCAAAAGGGCTTTTCTCTCACCACAAAGTGACTAGCACACTGGTCTTGTGCTGAGTTTCTCAGATGTTATTCTCCAGTATGTTCGAAATATTGCCACTGTAGAGAGTAGTTCCCACATTAGACCTATACACTTTCTCATTTTGCAAAGCTCTTGATCATACTTTGAAGTCCATACATTGTCTAATTCGCACTTACGCTTACAGCTTCATTTCATGTTCTTTCATCTGCTCCTGCTTAGCAACAAAGTCAGTTTTTACTTAATAATTTTTTATATAAATTCTTTATCTCCTTTCATGATGTTCTGTTGCCTAGAAATATTGATTCCTGAATCTCTGCCTTGCAATTATATGTGCTTTACCAAAATCTACAGATGATTACCCCTCTTCGTTCTAGATAAGGAAAGTAGGCAAAGGAGCAAAACCAACAAAATATACTTAAGACTATGAAGTATTTTTGAGTACTCTGAAATCCTTTACTGTCTTCTCCCAGACATCTGCCTTCATGTTTCTCACTTATCTTAGAATTTTGAATTCTTAAAGTGAATTGACTCAGTGTGCAGAGAACCCAGCCCAAAATCTTCTTCCCCAGGAAAGAAGTCTTTCTTTGTAAATTTGCCTCTTTATGAAGATAAATTATGCCAACATCCTGCAGCTCACCCCCTTACTCTAAAATCATCATTGTTCCAGTTAAGTATTTTTCAAACTCACACCTGTTTTGCTTCCTTTGATTGTGCAAAAAATGATCATAGTTTCAACTACAAGCTCATCTAGCATTTTTTTTAATGCTGAATTGGACATCAGGTGCAAACCTTTTGGGATGAGATCTGTATTTATGGTCAGCTACTACTAGCAGATCAAAAGTTGAGTGCAATGAAGAATATAGTGTTGATTATACCTATTTCCTGAAAAGATTACCAGAGTATTTTCAGCTTCTAATAGTAAAAATGTGTACAGCTTGAATTACGCCTAAGTAAATCCTCAAACCAAGTCAGTGCCCAGTGGATTTAGCTAATTGTTTTGTGTCCGTGTTGGTAAGTCACAGTTGTTTAACTAATCCTTCATCTATATCTTTAGTTTCTGAATTCTTTCATACGATAACTGAAAAGTGTCCTGCTACTGGTCATTGTTAGTCTTTTGATTTTAATAAGGGTTCTCAACATAGGATAAAGAAAGCAATGGTCCAGATTTTTATTCTTATCCCTTAAAAGGTGCAAAAGAAAAACATGTACACACACACACACACACACGCGCACTCCCAAATTTTATATACAGTATATTCAGTGACCTGAATTGTTGAGTATCATCTGCAGAGGTGCAAGTAATCGTTGCATGATGATTATTCTCATAAGCCTAAAGCATGAAAGCAATTGAGTGAAAAAAATCCTCATGTTATGTAAAATGATTACTGCCTGTGAGCCATAATAAACAATGATGTTCTCACAGTGGTGGTGGTAAGCAGCAGAACAAATGAGTGCAGCCTGCTGATTGTGCAATGCCTCGATCATTACCAATTGCTGTAACCTCCAGTAAGTAAATGGTTTAATTATTGGGGTATCTACATGATCCATTTCTAAAAGGAACAAAGAATGCTGAGAATGCATCACAGTCACCTTTGACACCAAGTGAGTTAGACCTCTATAGCCCTAGGCGTTTCCTCTTGTTGTGTTTTGCTTCTTTTCTGCAGGTTGTCCAGGAGGTGTGTTAAAATGTGAACACAAAGGAATGCAATGCCAGTTTATATTCAAGAGGTTAGAAATCATGATCCAAAGTATACCTGATTAAAAAACCTTCAGGAGAGAACGAGAGAGGAGGAAATGCGAGGGTTTATGCATACAATGCATGACAGTAGCATCACCATGACTTCACAAGGTTTATTTCTTTCCCATTCCTACAGACTGGCTTCATCCATAAATTCATAGCTTTAATGGTGTGATTACTATATTTAGAAAATCAGCTAAATGCCAATCAGAGAGCAGAACTGCTGTAAAATGTCATTGAGCCCATGCAGAAATGAGATTTCCCATATATTCCGTAAGAATCTTCCTTTATGCAAAGTGGATGGGCAACCATGATAGGCAAGTTGAATAACAGGACATCAGTTTGCATTGATGATTATCCACATCATCAGATGCATTGAATAATGAGTGCTGAAAATCAACGCATATCATTATCTAAGGTAAATTTGCACTAGGAGCTGCAATACAGCGTTGAGAAATCTGCCTTTAGTTTTAGCTGTGCTTCTACCCACACGAGAGCCAGATCGAGTACTGCATTGTAGCTGATAGTGTGCACATATACCAAATAGCTTATGAACCATAATCCTATATTCAAAAGGACATTCAACACTTTGGAACTGAAGACTTCCTGAAAGTCAGACAACCCTCCATGTTTCACTTTCCCCCTTGTCAATGTGAGATCACCTCCAAAGTGCTGAAGCCATCCTTGCAAATATAAGTCCTGAAATCACAAGTCTTTTTAAATGCCTTGCTAAATCTTATTATTCTGCCTGCTTTGTGGATTTAAATAGTACAAAATGGGAAGATAGAAAAGAAAACTACATTTCTTAGATGTATTATAGATTCTCTGCACAAGCCTTTCAGTTTTTAAGGACAGATATTTGAGGCAGGAGCTTTGTCTCCCTGTGTGTGGAAAATGTTTAGCACTGGCTGGTGCTTTTAGCTGCCAAACATATTAGATTTCTTGTTGTCTTTGTAGGACAGTAACATTCATATAAGATGGGGTTATCAGTTCCCAAAGACTACTACTTTCTCTGTCTTACTTATTTTGAGTAGATCACACCATTCTTCCTCATTAGACTGTAATTGTTCTGTAATTATTTTAACTACAGCTGGGACAATAAGTCTTGATAGAACAGTACCTTAAAAGGAGTGCTGAGGATTCAAAAAATCAACCCCTTGCTTGATTTTTATTATTTCTCCCCTCCTCCTGCTGCAAGTATCACAAAAGGTCGCAACAACAGAAAGGAAATACTAAAGAATTTGAGTCGGGATGATCATCCACCTACCCCTTACTTAATAAACCAGTTACCCCAGGACTAAGAATAGAAAATAGGAAGAAAAATATTAACAAAGCCTTCACAAGGATAGTTCCAGCTTTACCTACTAGTATTTTCTGCTTTCCTATGTAAGTTTCTGCAAGAGTTTCCTGACTACATCTCAAGATCTACTTGCCAGAAAAGAAAATTCCTTTTATCCTTACTAGTTTTCACGCATACTGTGTATGGTGTTTCAGGACGTGTCCCAGGTAGACCCAGTTACACTTTATAATGTATTTTATTTCACCCATAGCAAAGGTTTTCTTCCTGTGACCTAGTCCTGAATCCCTGCCTTCACCCCCTCCTACTTGGCAGTCCTCAGAAAACCAGTTGCCTGCAGCCATCCACACTGGAGCAGCCTGTTTCTGAAAGGACTGCACCCCATGGAAGGGACACTGTGGCAGTTTTTGTTTTGTTTGAAGAACTGTAGCCCATGAGAAGGACTCACCTTGGAGAAGTTTGTGGAGGACTGTCTCCTATGGGAGGGACCCCACACTGGAGCAGGGTAAGAATGTGAGGAGTCCTCTCCCTGAGGAGGAAGGAGCAACAGAGAAAACATATGATGAACTACCACAACCCCCATTCCCCATCCCTCTGCACAGCTACAGGGGAGGAGGTAGAGAAAATTGAGAGTAAAGTTGAGCCCAGAAAGAAGGGAGGAGTGGGGAGAAGGTGTTTTTAAGATTTAGTTTTAGTTCTCATTATCCTACTCTGATTTTATTGGCAATACTTTAATTTCCCCTAGTCGAATCTTGTTTTCCCTATGACGGTAAATGGTGAGTGATCTCTCACTGTCCTTATCTCAACCCATGAGCCTTTCATTATATTTTCTTCTCATTGTCCAATTGAGGATGGTGAGTGATAGAGTGGCTTGGTAGGCATTGGCATCCAGTCAGGGTCAACCCACCACACCAACCTCCCAGGCACTGTGGCCTTACACTCATAAGTTTTTCAGCTGTGTACAGCAGTTGACAGAAGCTCATAATTGTGCTTCTTTGTTACTTCCATGAAGTAATAATTTGCATTCATGTAATGTAGATTTATTTTCTTTTTAACAAGCACAAATAAGTCATTTAAAGTGAATTGGATAGTGTGTCCCATCTCCTCCTCCACTTCTCATGTTTTAAAATTCTGTTTGTGCAGAATTGCTGTCTTATGGGTGCCCCAATTTATCCCCTTTTATTCCCTTCTCAGTCATTAAATGCAGTCTGATACCTGTGCTTGAACTGAATTCCTAATTTAATAAGTCTTCTTTAAAATACCCACAAATCAGGAACTCCACAGGTTTCAGTGATGGATTGGCCTAGAGAGCTTGTGGGAACCCTATTCAGCTTTATTGCTTTAGTATGTCTTGCAAAATGGAAGATAACGTTCAGAAAGCTGTGGTGAAATTAGCTTT
Source organism: Bucorvus abyssinicus (assembly GCA_009769605.1). Lineage (NCBI taxonomy): Eukaryota > Metazoa > Chordata > Aves > Bucerotiformes > Bucorvidae > Bucorvus > Bucorvus abyssinicus. The sequence goes on from CM020063.1 coordinate 50,575,863, forward strand.
AACATGATAATGCAATTGCAATTACTTCAGACAACAAGTTTTTATTCTGTGCTGCTATCATAAAAAGAACAAATATGCAAGACTAAAAGGGATATCAGTGGAAAAGGTCCTTCTAATGGCTAACACCGGTGCAATGCAGACATGACTGGAAATGGCTACTGAGCTGACCCTGTTGTGGAGTTCCACCTGATAATTCATCTGATCTTCTGCCTTGTAAAGCAATCACAGTCTATGCCAGACTTCTGCTTACACGGCACAGCTGCCTGAGATGTCACAACCAGCATGCTTCATGTTGGCCGTATTTGAAGTGCAGTACCGATGTGTGAGGTTCTTATGATATAATTTGAAGTACAAATGTTGGTGATGAAGGGCTTCTTTCTTTTCTGAGAACATATTAGGAGCATCCTGAGGACTTACTTTACCAGGGCTGACTATGCATTTTTTAAAATAGATCCATTCCCTCAGTTAATCCCATTTTTCAGTTTCTCCTTTCCTCCAGCTGATTCCTTATTCTTTGTGTGTGCTGTGCAGTTGGTGAATGCTCACCAGTATATGCCACGTTAAGTTTCACATAGGTAATGTCTTTCATTTCCTGCTGCAGCAAAAGATGGTTTCAGGTTTGCATTACCTACTGCATTGTAAAGAAAATGCCCATGGTACCATACTTGGTATACTCAAGCACACTGAGTAGACAGGATCTCAGAAGCTGTATTTAACCTACCTACCTAACTGAAAAATAGAAACTACTACCTCCCTGCTGCACTCAAAAGGGAATAAATTTCAAAAGTATTTTGACTAACAGCTGCATGCTTGGCACAAGGAAGCTCACAATGGAAGGAATGACATTTGCAAAGAGTATGCATGTGCCCCAGCTGGCATGTGAGCTTAGTCATTGTATCAAGCACCAGGGAAGGGAAGCCAACCATTAACTGTGCCGTAGCAGAGACGGACATCGCGTGGAGCTCTTTGTAATGTGGCAAGAAAAATTCCTCCAAACAATGCACATGGCTTGAGTCAATACTACGGGAAAGACACTTACTTGCTTCCACATCCTGTTTTCTTGAAGTTGTTGCAAAATGTACAGTCTGAGAAAACAACAGTGAGATTATCCTGTGGGCCAACTCTAGGCCAAATGCTAGCTACAAGCCAGCAACGCATAGCCACAGCTGACATGAAAGCCGTTTGTGTTGGATGTGCTGATCCACTGTACGCACCACACTGCAGCTGTTTGGTCAATTCGAAGTGTTTCCCTTTTAATAAGGACAATTATAAAATCTTGCCTTTTGCTATATGTGCCAAGCGTCACAGAAAACACTTACAGACTGATGAACATCCTTCGCATAGAAGAGATGCTGCCAGACATGAAAAATATGTATCCATACAGACTCTTCTTCCTTAAATGGATTGCTGAAGATTTCCAAATTATACACATAGCAGTTTTTTGGAAGTGCCAGATATTAACAGTGAGTTTTTATGGGTGGCAGGAAACAGAATAGAAATGCATGGATAATTAAAAGGAAGAGTTTACTGCTGGTTCTTTCCCTGTGAGTATTAGGGGAAGAGGAAGGTTTCCCATTACCTGCAGTTATCACTAGAAAGGGTTATCAGCCACAACAAATCACTCCCTTTTAAGTGTATATGATTATTCCTCACAGAATATGGTCTACAAACCTGCATGTGTTGAGGCTTAGTGTAGTCCTTGATCCAAAGCCAATTAAAGTCAATGTGGATCTCAAGTAAAATCAAATTACTGAATCTTGTTTACAGTTTATGACTGAACTGAAGCTCTAGGATACCTAAATTGTTCCTGCTCCTTTCCCTTTGTGAATAAGTACTGGTTAGCTCTGAGAGCGTTAATGAACTAATTCTCTTTCAAATTTTTCAGTCCTCTAGAGCCAATGTAGGACCTGAGCATTTTCACCCAATCGTCTTGTATTAACTTGGGGGTGGGAGGTGGGTGGAATGGCTGTATTAGCCAAATTGCTTAATATTTCTCAGGCTAAGAAATAGCTTTATTTCTGGACATCTTGGTTTCAGCTTTTTAAAAATGGTTGTGATTTGGTTGTTTTTTTTTTTTTAAATAGTGCTCACAAAACATGAGACATAAATCCAGTGTGGCCCCCCAGAGCTGCATTACAGATTGCTGTGAAATTCCTAATTGGGAGAAAACCCCTGGCTTTGTAGAGCAAAGAAACAGGCTGCTTTGTGCTGATGAAATCCCTCCAGGATTCTGAAGGGCACCACCTCATTTTTTTTGCATACATTTTATGTCCTCCTACTGATTCCATTAGTGATTCATGGAAATTATACCTATTAAAAGCAAAAATATTCATGGATCTGATTGCTGACATGAATATAGTGGTTACAAAGACACTAAGATACCAGCTGTAAATTCAATGAGACTTTATTTTGTGAAGTTAAAACATGGTAATAAGGTAGAATTTTCTTTGGACTTTTGAATCCCTGCAAGGTAAAATATTTTCTTTTAGAAAATAGAGTATGTTTAATGTGTTTTGCTGTGATAGTAAATGTCAGAGGAGCATTTTCTAACTGACATAAACGACACAGATTTGTAAGGTGCAGTGGGTTTCCATCATTTCACATGAGCTGGGGATACATTCCTTTGTATCCGTAATCAGTGTATGCAGGTATTTCCAGCCTGGCATCTATAGCCTGGGCTCTAAGCAGAATGCCAGCAGCATCTCTTATTTGCAGAGTAGCACAAAGGCATGTGAGAGTGTAAAAGAAGGGATGGGAAGAAAGTATTAAACTGTTCATACAGTAAACTCATGTCAGGCCTAAAAAAAATTGATAGAGCATAACTGAGATTATAACAGAAAGTTTGAGTAAGCAACATTGTGCGTTCAGTCTGCTAAGAGACATCTGCATAGGAGGGAACCATGACTGGTACCTCCTTCTCCCATCTTCTGGGAGGATCTGAGTTTGGCACTCTTGTCCTGGCTGTGTATGTTGATGATAGCAGGGCTAGCAAGGTGACTGTGCTGGGTTTGTGTTTGGAGCGGTTTCAGTAGTGGGGAAGAGAACTGCTGGCTTGTGTCTGGTGGGGTTTTGGTAGTGGGGATGGGGCTGATGGTGTGGCCCCTATAAGACAGTTCTTGAAAAGCTCCCCTGGCTCCAATTCAGCCAGCCTCTGGCTGAGGCTGAGCCAATCAGCACCTCTGTGAATAAACATATTTAAGTGGGGAAATCGGTTTGGCAAGGCTTTTTTTTTTTTTTTTTTTTTTTTTTGTGTGTGTGTGTGTGTGAGAGTGCTCTTTTGTTTTGGAGGGGCATTGGACAGGGATAGACAACCATGCAGTCATCCAGGTTAGTGAGGAAGAGGTTGGGGAGCCACTCCAGACCAGCCATTTCCCTGCTGAGAGGGCAGGCTGAGTCCATGAAGCCCTCAGAGATCACTGGTGGAGAGAAGATCTGTTTGAAGTCAATGGAGGAGCCCGTGATGGAGCAGGAGACCACTCCCAAAGAAGGCTGTGACTCTGAGGGAGATCTACGCTGAAGCAGTTCATCACTGGGAGAACTGCAGCCAGCAGAAGGCCCCCACGCTAGCTGGAGAAGTTCATGGAGGACTATCTCTCATGGGAGGGATGCCACACTACACAGGGGAGAACTGTGAGGAGTGTTTCCCTTGAAGGAGAACAAGCAGCAGACGCAGCATAGAGGAAACTGGGACTAACTGTGACTCCCATCCTCTTTCCCTCCGTTCACCGCTTGGGAGGGAAGTAGATAGCAAAGCCAGGCTCAAGAAGGGAGAGGTTGGGGACAGATGTATTTAAAATCTTGTTGTTTTTTCTCACTGTCCTACTCTGGATTGGTGATCGGTAGCAGTTTTACTGTTTAAATTCAATTGATTTTGTTTCCTCAAGTCAAGTCTGTCTTTTGCCTGTGACCATAGCTGGTGAGTGAATCTTCCCTGTCCTTTGTCTTGACTATTAAGGTGTTTGTTCTATTTTCTCCTGATGGAGTGATAGAGTGGCTGCGTGGTTCTTGGTTGCCAACCAGGTCTAAACCATAGTTTCCAGATTGACTAGGTCTCTACATCTGGTATTTCAAATGTCACAGCAAAGTATATTCCTCATTTTTCATTTTTGGGGCTTAAGTCCATTGCAGAAGTAGAGCTTCACAGAAAAGGCCATCTTCATAGTATCTCAGTTACCTGCTAGGTAATTACAGCTACATGATCTTCTCTAATCCCAAGATGTCATGGGAAAGATTCTGCTAACACAGAAGATTGGTCTTGTGGTCACCTAAAATTAGACTCAAGATGCTTAATGAAACTGAAAATGCTGAATTTTGCAAAGCTCAGGACAAACACTTGGAGAATTATTAAACAGATGACAGCCTCCAGTTAACAAATTGGATGTTCCTTTGTATAACATATATCACACCTTCTCTGGATTTATTTCTATGCTGCTTGGCAGCACAAAACTAAATAAACTGAAATAATGAAAGTGACACAGAAAGCAGTTTGTATTAAATGGCACACTAGTAAAGCTAAGCGTACCACATGTGACAGCCACGATGAGATTAGATGTCAGGATGCTGGCTTACCTTGATCATACATCCTTACACATGCCTGTGGCTGTTCGGTTCTGCTGACCTTGCTTGCAAGAGACTGCTGCCTGAGCTGCAGATTTTCTGGCAGCACATCTCAGGAAGAAGAGTTTAGCTAGATTGCACCAAATTATTATCTGCAATCAAAGGTATAATCAGTTTTCTGAACTAAGCATAATATTCTTACTGAAATGGCTCTCTGAAGAAAAAGATGGCTAGAACGAAGTTCTACACATCCGTACCACAGCGGTAAACGCAAACCGAAATATGTGGATTTTGCATATCTTGACCGCTCCTTTTAGCAGGGCATTGGATTCACCTGTCACACCAGAGAGAGAAATGTGACGGTTAGTGCCTAAATTGTGATTACATTTAATGTTTTTACTTGGGAGAAGCAGTGTAATATTGTAACAGAACAACTTTCTAGAACTTTCCTGTCTCTGAAATTACCTGTGGGAAAACAGTTCCTGTTTGGGGTTTTGTTTGGTTTGGGGTTTTTGTCCTGTTTATTTGCTGGCAGAGACTGGTGTTTACAATTAGGTATTTTCATTCTGAAGAGACCAGAGGTTTGAGATACAATGTGGTCATATATGATATGTAGAGAAACTCTGACCTCTCAGTGAGGAATTAATCAGATACACACAGGGAAGTAAAGTATTTCGAACAGGAATAAAGTGAATACACACCAATATCTGCACAACCACTTCTACATTAACTACACATTTAATTTTCATCTTGAAAATCTTAATGAGTTTTCCAAGTTTAGGAGTTGTACTTTTTGACTTGGCTTCAATACAATCCAGATCTCTGAACACCATTCTATAAACTTTCTGGCTGCTGTTCTTTTCTAAATACTAGCTGTATAAAATATTTCATTTTGTGTGAGCATTTTTCTTCATGCACATGGGTTATTTTTCACTTTTTTTTTTTTCCCCTCTATCCACCCTTTTTATTAGCCTTCCATTCCATGTGCTCAGAGTGCTGCTGCTCCAGCTCCATTTTAAAATCTGGAGCTTGACTCCACTTTCAGAAAGTCCAGAGGAATTTTGTTATTGAAGCTTGTGAAAATGTGATAATAGATTCCTTTTTTTGTGGATATATTTAAATGGCATTCAGACTTCTTATTATGCAAGATAAATATGTTCAAGCAATCTAACTTCCTATATGTTTGCTCCTCAGAAGTAACTACCCTGAAATACTGATAACACTGAAGTGAATGGTACTTTCTGTCTTATAGTCCAAGACTTTATCTTCTCTCCTTTCATCCCAGTGACAATTGCTTATCAACAGAAGCAGGCTTCTTGTGTGACTCTGAAGCTACCAAGTTTTTGTCCCCAGCAAAGCATATTAGGAGCTGGGTCCAGTGTATCAATCATAGTGATTTTAATAGAAAGTGGATGTTTAAGAAATATTGTATATGTTGACTGTGGTCTCTGCAGCTGGTAAGCCCCGTCCCTGTGCTTTTTTCTCCTTTGATCCTCTTACCATTCTGATACCAATAGGCTGATGACAACATGGGAAGAAACTATGAGAAATATTTTCAATAGAAACAAAATTAATGTTCCTCATTTTTCCTGGAAGAATGCTTCTAACTGCAGTGCAGCTTTCTCCTCCTTACAAGATCAAAGGCACAAAGATAATAAACATCCGAGTAGATGTGGTTCATGTTAATAAAAATGCCCTTATAGCATTGCATGCAGCAAAAGCAAGAGCAGCACTGGCTTTGGTGGAACAAAACAACAGGCTTCCAGTTCAGAAATAATAATGAGATTTAGGCTGTGTTTTGCAAATAGCAGCAACACTTGCATTTCACTGTACTAATACCAAAATAATTGTTATTGTGTAAGTATAGGAGATACAAGGTTTCTTGGAAATTAAAGTGTCTGGGGATGGGAAAGGGATCTTTCTTTCCTCATTCCTTACTTAACCCCTACTTAAACTCCAAAGCAGTAGCCATAGCCTCTGACATGGATGCTCAGCCATGCTGAAGCTTGCAGCACAAGAGGGAACTGCATCCCACATGCCTCTGCAGTTGAGCATCCCTTTGCTAACTCTCAGCTGGCTGCAACAGCTCTGGTCTGCCATCACCACATGAGAGAGGAGAGCCAGGACCCCCAGCACCATTTGGGGAGAAGACCCTGGATGGAGCTGGTCAGCACACAGGCTAGTAACACGATAACTTTTGCATATGTGCAGTGGGTGATACCAGTGCAGATAGTACTGCAACACAGGCTGAACCATGGTGCCAGCCTACAGTCCATCATCAGGTGCATGGCACAATGTGCTGAACAGAGAGAAAGTCAAGAGTAATTTTTGTGTGAGTTACAGGATTGTGAAGAGGCAGCAGCTAACACTTAGCTGAGAGCTAAAAGGCTCTCAGTAGTTCACGCTCTCATGGCAAGAGGCTGTCAGTTCCCAAAGGACTTACAGGTCAATTACACAAATAAGGAAAGTGATGAGAGGAAGGCAGTGTTGAAGAACTAAGAATGACCCAGGACCAAGAACTGAGAATGACTCTGACCCAAGTGGAGCATCACTGATAGAGGCCAGGTATGTGCCTGTATTTCCTGAAAGACAATCTGAGCCTTAAAAAGTTCTGCACATGACAGAGGCCTTGCTATGAGACTCCACCTTTTTTCCCAACCAGTAAAAGTTTGCTGTTTAATGAAAAGGATTAACATATTTTTTCCTTCTGTTCGAATTACAGATTTTGCCATAAGCACTCTGCTGTTAAACAATACTTTTCTTCCTTATTTTGTTTCATTTAGCTAAGGTGATAAGTCCTAGTTTATCTGTTTATTACTGAGTTGTGTAGAATAGGAATAGTTTGTCCAACAGAGTAATAAATTAAGTATTTAACCTGGCAAAGTACAGTATTTTTCATCTTTCACCTCTCATCTCTTTCCTTTGATCTTTTTCTATTTTAGAACAGTCATGCTTTTCTCTCTAGCTTTCTTTTTCCCACAGCTCTTTTAATTTTTGGTCATAATTTGTACGGTCTTACTATGGGTTTGCTTTAATTTTATTCCCCCTTCCTCTTTTTTCTTTTTGCTATTTTGTTCTCCTGATGCATCCTGTTGCTTCTTAGCATACAGCTTCATTCAGGATTGCCTCCTGCAGACAGTGACCTGTCCTTCCCTGTAGCTAGGTCCCTCCCCACAGCTCTGCTGCAGTAAAGGCCATGGAAATCTGCCTGATCTTTGAAACACAGAACCACTGGGAGGTTGTTAGTCATGTCTTACTGTGTGGGGAAGGTGCGGGAAGGGAAGGTGCGGGAAGGGAAGGTGCGGGAAGGGAAGGTGCGGGAAGGGAAGGTGCGGGAAGGGAAGGGAAGGTGCGGGAAGGGAAGGGAAGGGAAGGTGCGGGAAGGGAAGGTGCGGGAAGGGAAGGGAAGGGAAGGTGCGGGAAGGGAAGGGAAGGGAAGGTGCGGGAAGGGAAGGGAAGGTGCGGGAAGGGAAGGTGCGGGAAGGGAAGGGAAGGTGCGGGAAGGGAAGGTGCGGGAAGGGAAGGTGCGGGAAGGGAAGGGAAGGGAAGGGAAGGGAAGGGAAGGTGCGGGAAGGGAAGGGAAGGGAAGGTGCGGGAAGGGAAGGGAAGGGAAGGGAAGGTGCGGGAAGGGAAGGTGCGGGAAGGGAAGGTGCGGGAAGGGAAGGGAAGGGAAGGGAAGGGAAGGGAAGGGAAGGGAAGGGAAGGGAAGGGAAGGGAAGGGAAGGGAAGGGAAGGGAAGGGAAGGGAAGGGAAGGGAAGGGAAGGGAAGGGAAGGGAAGGGAAGGGAAGGGAAGGGAAGGGAAGGGAAGGGAAGGGAAGGGAAGGGAAGGGAAGGGAAGGGAAGGGAAGGGAAGGGAAGGGAAGGGAAGGGAAGGGAAGGAAGGGAAGGGAAGGGAAGGGAAGGGAAGGGAAGGGAAGGGAAGGGAAGGAAGGGAAGGGAAGGGAAGGGAAGGAAGGGAAGGGAAGGGAAGGGAAGGGAAGGGAAGGGAAGGGAAGGGAAGGGAAGGGAAGGGAAGGGAAGGGAAGGGAAGGGAAGGGAAGGGAAGGGAAGGGAAGGGAAGGGAAGGGAAGGGAAGGGAAGGGAAGGGAAGGGAAGGGAAGGGCCTCTGGGAACTACACTTCTGAGCCTGATGTTTGTAAACCAGTTTCTCCATGTTGAGGCTAATATTTTCCTTGCCATGATAAAGTTGATTACCACAGGGACTCCTTTTTAGTTGGTTGGTTTTAAGCTGCATAGTATGCTGATATCATGTAAGGTCTTGTGCTAACCCTTGTGCTCATTAAGCTCCTGAGATTTCATCTTATTCTTTATTGTGTTAAGTTATTTTCATTAAATATTATGACCTGAATTTCACTTGCATTTGATAATGTTACAGTTAAAATATTATTCCTCAATGTCTGAATATTAGCCATTGGTCAATATCAAGAATGACCTGAGAGGACAACTTCGGCCAGGATAGGGAAGGTTGTGTCAGGTTATTTGTTCTGTAATATATTGGATGCAGTGAAAACAAAGGATGGTGTCACAACAGCATGGTGTGTTACAGATACTCATCAGGAGCAGAACAATCCAACTGGCCATGACTCCAAGTTAACCACCATCAACCAAAGCAGGGAACATGATTTCACATAATGTTAATTTTTGATCCATCCCAAAGAGGAAAAGGAATTAATGGCAAGAAAAGCTTTGCAAGAATGAAGGAAGATTTGTAGCATGTGGGCTTTTTAAGTCTATTGATGGAGGAATAGTCTTTGGGTAGAAGTTAAGATTTTTTAATTTGTAATGACAACCATAATCTTGCTTTGGTCAGGGTTGATCAGTAACATCTACCTACATTATAGAAGGAAGATAATCCCTTTGTATGGGTAAGGCATCCTCTGTGCTTCCTTGCTCTAGCAACTTTAAAAAAATCAAGGTCAAGATATGCCTGAAAGAATGTGTTCTCCATTGTTCCTTTCTTTTCTTTGACAATGGATGAAAATTCTCTTAAGTAGTAGTAATTTCTTAAATATTTCAGTATTCTTATTTTGCCTGAGACCCATCTGTTGTGTAAAGTCAGTATTGAAAACCTGACAGCATTCATTAAGCACTTATCTCCATTGTGTTTCACTATTGTGATTGCATTAAAAAGCACCAGGAGAGCAACTGAGAGTAGCAAGTAAAAATCTGTAGTGTTTTTTGCTTTTAAAGCTATGGCATTAAACCATACTGCCTTGAAGATTTAAAAGGACTCTAGTATTATTTTTAGACAGAGTCAGTCATTGAATCTTTAAAAATCCACGCTTCAGGATTTCCATAGCATACTAAGTGTGTAAAATTGGACTTTGCTAGTGAAAATGAGGAGGTTTTTCCAGTGGATAAAGTGCAGTATATAAGTAAGAATCATTACTCATGAGAACAAATAAACAGGCCTGGTATCAAAGACCTGAAACTCTAAAACCAAATGGCCATATAAAAGCTGAGAGAGAAAAAAGGTACCCACTATCATTGAAGTATATTTGAAAAAACAATAATCTCAGGAACATAATTTGCTTTGTAAATAACATATAGATGTTTTCATATGTAAGAAGAAAACTTTCAGCAAAACTTCCAAAAGTTGCTATGTCTCTCTTTTTTTGGTGGGATCTACAGTTCTGTTCTGTTATGTTGCAGTACTTTTCTGCAGCTTCATCTTTCTGGCAGAACTATTTCTATCACAGTGTAATGTAATGTACTATTCTTATAAAATAAACCTTCCCTTTTCATGAAGAGATAGTGATGCTTCACAGAGGGAAGAACTCCGGCTTGTAGGAATCCTAGCTCAGAGAATTAGGATATAGCAAGATTGTAATTCCAGTAAGGCACCGTTGTTCCTAGGCATTTTCACCATCAGTAAACATGTCAAGAGTTTGGTGGGGAGGGGAGTCTGTTTTTTGCTGTTCGGGGGTTTTAGCTTTTGTTGGTTTTTTTTTTTTTCTTTTTCACTAGAGGGAAAGAAAAAAAGAGTTTCCCAGGGCAAAAATAGACCAAATACAACCTGTGAATAGAATATTTGGTTTTGTGAAGCTCTAGTGTATAAAAAGCAAGTTAGAGAGAGGTATTTGCTACTCTATGAAAAAAGCAAACATTGTTATTTTTCTTTCAGTACCAGAAGAAAGACAGATCACTCAATGGCTGTGGTGACACAGACAGGCCTCTAGAATGGGGAAAGAGTACAAAATTATTGCCAATAATAAAAATCTTAGTTACCTGAATGTGAAAATGAGCTCTTTAAAAAGTAACATGATGCAATCTTTTACAGTTGCTTAAAGGGCCCTTAGATCTGCATTTGAAATACTGCAAAACCTGCCCCTTTCCAAAAATAAGCTTTTAAATCAAATATTTGACTCAATTGTTTTAAAACAGGAGAATGGGAAAAAATATAGAAGCAAAAAAAAAAAAAATGGTCCGCTAATATATTTGTCTTACTCAACCAATACTAAAAGAATAGCATCTGTGCCCTTTTCAATAAATGCTGTGTTATTCAGTTTGATGCACCTGGTGTGACAGACACCACGGAAAACTTCCTGGCTTTTGATTGAGAACTGTGTGGTCTCAGAAAGCCTGCAGTCTCAAAAAACATTTGCCAAAGACATACCTGGTTTATTTAATGAACAAGAAACAGTGTAGTTGACCAGTACTGACCTTGCCTGCAGGTATCGCATGCCTGAAAGACTGTGAGGCAAAAGTAATGGACAGTACGATGAAGTAATGCACAGCTGGGCGGAGCATGCTGAGAAGAACAGTTGCCTGATTTGGTGGTGCTGTATTTTCTTTGGACAGGTTTATGAAGTGTGTTTGAATCGTCCAGCAGGTCCTCGGAGCACCGCTGCTACCATAGGTGAGCAGGGACACCTAGTGGCACTGGTGAATTAAACCGGGATTGCTTCTGTCACTCTCAGTGACTCTCGGCTTCAGGGTTATGTCTCAAAGCATTTTGCACCACAGCCCTTCTCTGTACTTTCTCTAGATTTCATGAAGCAGGGAGAAAAACTCATGTGTGCTTTAAATACTGTGAAAGACTTTCGGGAGAAGAAAGAGCAGTTATTTTATGACTGCTGTGATCAGGGTTTGCAGAAACAAACAACAAGGAGGTCCCTTAAAATCATTAATACCACACACCAGCTTTATTATTTTAGCAGTATTAAAGCAGGGAAATGCTGTTTATGCCTGCGATTCTGGTTGTTCAAAATTAACCATTTTAAAGTAATGAAAATTGTTGTTTTCTTTTGTCATATAGGTATTATGCATGACCACAATTTTCTGTCTTCTGGAATGAAATAGTTCCCACTAAATCCATGCTTATGAAAGTGAGACACTTAAATGACACTCGAGGAATCTTTACATGTAAAACACTTTTCCTACAAAGCCACAATTCAACTTATAAGTGAAATTTAAACCGATACATACCTAGTGTGGAAGGTCACCTTGTACTGCATGAGATAAAAGCAGCCATGCCAGATTAGGCAGGAATCAATCTAGCACAACATTATGTCTCATATGTTGATGGTAGCAACACCAGAAGTGTCCCAGTGATAAACATGAGTGAAATGGATTTTGAAAAAAAAAAAAGGTGTCAGAAGTTCTCCAAATACAAAACATGGCTCATTTTGTTGAGGTGCTGCTCTGCACTGGAGCTGCGCCCCATGCTTACCACCTTTGTAGACACCAGCAGCCACTGCAGCCACCAGCACAGAGCAATGTTACACAGCTGTTTTGGCAAAGGTGCCTCGAGAGTTGCCAGGAGGTAATCAAGATAGTGAAGAAAAACAGGGTAGGTGGCCCAAACCTGGTGGTGGAGAGTTTGGGATCCAGTTACAGGGGAGTTAGTCAAGAGCTCTAGAGTAAATGGGGTTACATAATAGAGAAAAAACTAGCTCATAGCATTTTAAATCAAAAAGCAGACAGAAGGGCTGATCCCATGCAGTTGGAACAGGACTTAAGACCAGTAGAGATCCTATGTCGATGAATTTCAAGCAATCTTTCTCAGCAGATAGCATTGGCTGTACCAATGTTTTAGGAGTTTGCTGCTGTGCCATGTTCAGTAATGATACACAGTCATTCACACGTTGTTAGAGAAGTCTGAGGCCATCCCTTTCCCACACAAAGTACCCTTCTTGAAACAGAAAGAGTCCATAGATGTTATCCTCCTGTAATTTCATTTATTATAATGAAATATATAATTTTAATATATATAAAATATATTTTATATATAATATAAAATTATATTAATGTAATCTCTCTATGCTAGAGATTACATAGACCATAGTTGAAGGCAAGCCTTCCTACAAAATCTGTTTCCACAGATGACAACAGACTGGTTAGCTGTGATTTTTCCCTCCTCTGGCTTCATCAAATGACATAACACGGACTCTCTGAATCCTCTTCTTTCAGCATATGTATATTACTGCTATACTGAAGAAATTATAGGTATCTTCTTTTAAACAGCAGAACAGACCTGCCCTGGACAGATTTCAAGACTGTTGAGTTTCACATGATTTACCTTTGCAATTTTTCACTGTCACAGCATCTTGTTACACAGTTTCTTAGACATCTGTGCACTGTTCCACGTGAGGGACACTTCTCTCCCAGCTTCCCCAAATCAGGTAAAAACTTGCCACTGACATTAATGTTCTTCTGATCAAACCTCAGCCTTTGCTGCCTTTGATGGTTGTATTCTCAACTCAGTTTTACTGTGGGTAGGATGATGGAGGGCTCCACATATCATCAATTAACCGGTGACTAGAGTTTAAGAAACACTATTCCAAAGTGCTAATATTGTAATATTGTACAAAGACACTATCCTGCCTCCTTTCCTTGTCTCTCCCATAAGGCACTCTGAAAGGAGGCCTGAGAGTAAGCACTTGGGAAAGAGATTGTAAAGTTTTATTCTCTCATTTTACCCTGCCTACATCCAGAACCATTTTATAAATCTGCATTTTTCAAATTACAATTAATATGTTTCTTTCATTACACATTCAGTTAGCAGAATTTTTATCTTAATTTTTATTTTAAATATGAAGAAGGTTCAGTGTGCTACTGCTCCATTACTACACACTAACACATAGTTCATAAAATTCTGGATATTTGTGTCTGAATTTTGCTTTAGGAGTTTATATATTTATTAAGATAATAAAAAGTTTTAGAAAAAGGAATATATTCAATTGTTCTTAGCAGTAGTGCTAACTCTTACACAAGCACTGCCTACCTTTTGCCGAAGTTGTCATTGCTAATGTGGCTTGACTCTGGTTTTACTGCGCTGTATGAGAATCAAAAGTTGTTCTAGATTACATTGCCAAATAATAAATGGGTTCTGTGCATTAAAAAATTAATTTGCTAGACTTGAACTGGAGAAAACAAAGTCCATTACCATAGTTGTTTTGAGATTTCTTTATCCTCCTCAGCCTGAAGGACTCATTTACTTGCTTGTTCTATGCTCGTTTTTTTCCATTTACCTTAAAACTTTTGTCTCATCAGTCGTGTAAAGAGACTTTGAAGTCACGTGAGAACCAGACTGAATATATGTATGGAAATACTTATTCATCAGTGTCTTGCTAAGGTAATGATAAAGATATTTCAAGTAGTATAGCAGCTGTTTTGAGAAATAGACTCTAAATCAGAACTGGAAATGATGTATTCAGCATTTCCTCAAATGGCACATATAATTTCATGCAGATATAGGTGTATATTTTCAGATAATTTGTCATGTAACAGAGTTACTCAAATATATTTGAGATTTTTTTTTTTTGCATCATTTTTGGAATTTATGGCAAGGAACAGGTATTCCTGATGGTATATTAACAGTATGTTTCAAGTAGAATATGATAGAATGAAAACTTTGTGAATTATATACCAATATTACACAGCAGAGGTCTGGAGTGCTGAAATGGCCAATGAAATGGAAGCATGAAGTGCTGACATCTAATGCTTTCTTAATTAAAATTGTTAAAGTCCTTGTACTTCCAGCAGCTGACTGCCATAGACACTTCACACTTCATATTGTGCAAGCATAATTTAAAATCTGAGACAAGGGAGCAAAGTTATCACTTCCACTGGAAAAGCTATGAATCTCACATAAGTACAAATAGCAGTATATCACCTTGGCAAATTGAGGTGGTGGCATGCAAGATTGGCTTTTTGGGTCTCTGTTACAGATGCTTAGTCAATTTTATTAATCATACCTCAGACTAGCAAGTGCAGTACGTACTTATACCCATCGTAAAACAGTTCCTGAACACATGGCAAATGTTCTGCCTGATCTACCAGCTAGAACCAGATGGCATGGCAGGACACAATCTAGAACGCTTATGAGCTAAAACTGCAAAGTTTTGCGTTTCTACAAAGAATGACATATGTAAAACTCCTCAACTAAATTCAGATAAACTCCTAATTTATAAGGTGCTCCTTAGCAATAGAAGTCGTGTTCGAATGACAGCTTGCTCATTTTTTGCCCGTTGCTGCTTGTGTCTGTGCATTACTGAATTACCAAACTCAGCCTTAACCCACTTTCCCAGTTTTGAGACTCCATGAATTCAAAATGTAAATCTCACAAGAGACTGGAGTTTTTTTCAGTTTCTAAAGCAATTACATAAGCTTCAATTATTTGAGTTACAGGATTTGTATAAGGCTTGCTATTTATTCAGAAACAACACATTTCATGTTTATATTAGTCCCCATATTTTTAATTTGTAGAGGGCTTTTCTAGGAAGGAAAGGCAAGAATAAAGATAACTTTTCTTCCTCAGACATCAAGAAAGTTTTAAGGCTTCCTTTGGGTCATCCTTTTTCAAGATGATAGAGGCAATGCTCATCAATCAGATGCTGTTGTGTATGTGCTGTTGTGCTATGAGGGCTTATTCCTTAAATGTGATCATTGGGCCTTTTTACAGTGTTTTGCATGCTAAAAGCCACTCAGTCCAATAGAGTTTGAGCATACCTGAAATGTAACTAAGTACAGCTTTGCTGTCTAAGCTCATTTGGTCAGATGGTATTGTGGTTGATTTCCATAGCTAAATAAAACATTTGCATTGTTAAAAAGTTAAAAATATATGGAGAGCACTGAGGTCTCACTTGAAATGGTGACTCAGTGAAGCAGACAGATTTGGGAAAGCTTCTCCATATGGCAGAAGCTCTCGACCAGAAGGTCCTCCCACCAGAACGACCAGATTGTGCAAAGGGATGCAGAGGACATGCGTGCTAGCCAGGCAGTGGGATGCGGATCAGAGTCTAATATGCTCAGTCTACTCTCCACCTACCTCCCCTGTGCTTTTTTTAAAGATGCACAGCCATTCTGAATTACAGCCATCGGCCAGATTGATGTTTGGAACTGTTTGAGGGGTCTGATCTGCGGTCTGAATTCAGAGTGCCACTCCTATCTCCTGTGTGCTTTTTTCCCCTTCATCCTACCCCATGTGAAGCCAGTGATTCATTCTTTTCCCTTTCCTCCATATGGCGAGATGTATTAGAGTAGAGGGAGAAATGATCAACAAGAACATATTCTTTCACTCGCAGAAGAGGCAGAGGGAAATAAACAGCACTTGCACCTTATTTTCTCCTCTTTATATTTGTGCATATGCCAGAAGGTTTGGGCCGTTTCTTTTCCCTTCAGTGACAAGGGCTGGTCACTGAGTCCCAATGGTATACTTATTTGAGTGATAAGCAGATAGCAGCACCCTTTGCAACTACCTAAAATCATCTTCTGTGCAGCTGATAGTGCAGAATTCAGTAAAATGTTGATCAAGCTCCAAGCTGCATTCTCTAAACATCTGCCTGATGTTAACTTCAACTTATAAATTCTTGTTCCTGAGATCTTTACAGTCAGCCTTTGCAGTCAGTTACACATCAGTATTTGGATGTAGTTGCCGTGAAGAAAATAAGATAATTTAGCTAGACTGAGCATTTCTTAAAGGAAAACATATTAATGTGTCGAGTATTGATAAAAATCAGTTAGAGCAAAGTTAGAGCACTGTTTAAAAAGAACCGCCTTCTATATTGACAGTAAATATATTCGAATCAACAGAACCAATGAAAATATACCAGCATAATTTCCTTTCACTAAAACAGCAAGGCAGCTATTGACCAACTGTCTTAATTGACTTGCGGTTCAGCTTTTCAGACATTAAATTTCCTAACTCTGAACACAACTGGCAGCCAAGTGACTCTTGTTTAAAAAGTGTTCGTGTTAAAAAGAAAATGGACATACTGGTATGTTCACAGCAATTGTGCTCACAGCTTTGTAGATATATATGCATTTTTTCATCATTTATAAGTTTTAATCTGCAAGAATTTGAGTCAAAACTTCACAGAAGAAAAAAACGTACCATTGTCAATACTCACTGGTACATGGTGTTCTCATAGTTCTGTCTCAGATGGCACAGCAGTCATCTAAAAATCCTCATTTCATTCAGGATTAAAGTTACCTTCCAACTCTGGCCGATTTTACATAGGACATCTTCAAAATAAATAGGGTCCCAGAACCTTGTAAGCTTCATAAGTATATGTGTTGCATTTCAGAATTGATGCACAGTTGAAAGCCTACAAGTGGTCTGTTGCAAAAGCTCAGCTGTTAAGCTGTCACCTCTTCAGCCACAAAACAGAACTTAATTTGATAAGGCACCTATACACGTAGATTCTTCCACATCCATGCTGCTTCAAAGTCACTTAAGCATGATGGTCTCTAAATGTAAATACTTAAATCTGCCTATCTGCCCTTCCTTAGACCTAAACTGAAAGTATGTTTAAGAAATTAGTTATTTTAGTTTCCACATTGTCTGTAAAATACTTAAAAGTTACAAATATGTCTATTAAAACAATCCATATGAAATGAGCTGGCTTCCTTTCAAATGGCTTGGGCTTTAATTAAGGCTTAGTAAGAAGTATTCATCTGATGGACCACAAAAGGAAAAATACAATCTATGCAACGGTGGTAAATGGTATTTAGTGCTATCAGCCATGTAACATCATGCTCCTTTGCATTCTCCATAGAGCAGGCCAAACTAAGAGAGTCTATAGACCAGAGACATGCTCCTGTAGTTAGTCCTTCTGCAATTCCCATGTCACTGTGCAGGGATCTATCTGCTTGGATAATATATCAATGGGATGTTAGAGATCCAAATCCTTAGTGTGAGAACTAGAGAAAAACATGGAGAGCAGCAGATGCTGTACTGAACACTCACATTAAGGATTTTTCAAGAGTGTTGTGGTCCTTTCAACTGTCAGAAAAAACACCTAGCTCTTATAAATTTTCTCTCACTTCTAGAAGCTAAGCTGTCCACAGAACTGGATACTCATCTTCACAGTGAGAATGATCTCAGCCTGGGACCCCTGTGAAAAATACTGGCTGAAAAACTGTTCCCACCATAATAGCTGTGAACCCTTTTTCCTTAAATATGGGGCTATTGTTTATGAAATAAATGTGGAGCTTAGTTCTCTAAATTCAAACAATACCGAAACTGAAAAAAGCCTTCAGCATCAGCATCACTGGTCAAAACCCTAGTTCATGGCTTTGATCCAGAAGCTATTACAGAACATGTCCTAATTCACATATGAATATCCCGGAAATCCAGAAGTAAGTATGGCTGGAGCACGACAGCCGGCTACTTGCTCAGTTACATGAGCCTAAGGTTTCATAGCTTACACATAGAATTTTTTTGTAATTTTTGATGCTGTAATAATCTGTGTAACCTGAACTTGGAGTTAATTTACCCTCTCCCAAAAAGAATATTATATTTATTTTTAGTTCATTTTATTTTTTTAATTAAACATCCCACAGACTGACTAACTGCCTAACAATTCTTGGTTTTATACAATAGTTTTCTTAAGTCTTTTTGGGAACACTCATCAAAACCTGCAAGAAGAATGCAGAATAAGGCATTCTGAATCACTGATTCAAAAAATTATTAACTCTGTGTTCTTCTCTGTCAGACATTGGAAGATAATTGAAGTGTGCAGTTTTCCTTTCCCAGGTGATTGTCAGAGCTCCCAAACACTGAAAATGAAGCTTGAGCAGGAGAGTTCTGAAGCACGACATTGAGATTTAGCCTGCACCGTTCTTATCTATGAGTTTTCTACAGAAGCAGCTTTTGTTTTATACAAGCACAGATAGCACAGTAATTCTCTGCTGTTTACCCTCCACCACATGTACTATTATCAGACACCAACTTGTCCCACACTGCCACTGCATCAACAATGCCAGACATTCAGAGCTCAGTAATCAGACCCTCCCTGCAAATCACAAATTTACCATAAAGCAATCCTAAAATTGTATTTAAAAAATTGCATTGTTTCCCTTTTTTTCTTTTTATCTTTTTTAAACATTTTTGGGGTGTCTTTGCTTCTCTATTTTAAAGCTCGCAGTTCCTCAAACTCAAAATTTTGAAATTATGTCTGTAAAAGAGGGCTTGGTTTCTCTAACTGGGATCCAGAAGCTTAGCTCAAGACCTAGCGGCTCAAAGATTATCAGAATTGGCATTATCATTGTACTCAGTGCATTTATGCACTTAGAGCACTATTTTTTTCTATTTCCTAAGTGCATGCTTTGTAATATAATGACCGACTGAAAATGGGATGGCATAATATTTTCTGGATTTGGTTTTGTGGTTTGTTTTTTTGGTTTTTTTTCCTAGCAGAAAAGATTATATTTAAATGACCCTATTAAAAGATAAAGATTTTTGTATCATGGAGGAAAAAATAAAAACTCCAGACAGTTACATGAAGGTTAGAGACAAAAACTGAAAAAGAAATATTGTCTATTGAGCAGTTATCCTTAACCTCACTGACTTCATGTAGATGAGTCATCCTGTCACATTCAGTAGTTCAACTGCTTTTAAGTATTATGTGATATTGCTGCCTTTGAGGGTACAAGAACCTGTGTGGAAGTGAATGGGCTTTTTATTTGAACTCAGTTTGTACAATAAGGAAGGAAGTAAAATCCAGTGTTCTGATCTGAGATACCCACTACTGGTAATATCAAAAAAAATATATATTTCTGTATCTTCCTTAATTACTTGAGGAAGTCCCATCCAGCTGCAAGAGACTATACCAGATGGACCAAAGGTGCAGAAAAGCTTACACGCTTAGGGAAAGCCTGACAGTGAGTAAAAGCTTACGATTATTTAGTATGTGTCAGTATGTGTACACAAGTGGGCAACCATGGGCAAAACTACTTGCCTGAGGAGATTAACTGGAAATTGTTTCACAGCGTTTCTGCTTCTAGAGATCTCACTGGCAAGCTGCTGTGACTACAGTGGGAACAAGATCTTTTTCATCCCCTTACCTAGAAGAAGATTTAGCTGGAAGTGAAGCCAGACTGTGAAACCACTCAGCTGTCTTCAAAAACTGCAACATCCTTTTAGCAAGCTGTGCACATATTGGCAGTGGGATTCCCATCCGACAAAACGCCCACACAGACATGAGCACTCCAGAAGGGGGTCTCATACCCACCATTGCATGACAACCACACCCAGGTTTCCGGAGTCTGCCTGCAAGAGACACGGAAATCTCACGGGCTGCCAGTGCCCGCCGCTTTGTTGAAACGCCTTCTGAAGCAGTATATGATCAGCTTTTAGGCCAGGCACTTTTTCAAGTGTCACAAGATACTAGAGATTTGTCCTCACATCCTGACAGGGGGTGGTTTAGTACAGAGACATCTACTGAGGTTACGCATAGAAGCTTGATTTGACAGTCCTGTAAATCTGGGTTCAGCATTCAAAGCAATCATAGTAAAACCATAACGTTATGATCACTGCTAGGTCAGATACTAAAATGTTAAGAGGAAAAAGAGGTGTTTTCCATAAAATAGCAGGTATGGTCATGGGTGTGCACAGGAGGTGGGGGATGTCCTTTCAGCAAATCCCTCTGTCCCCAGTCTTTAATCTGAAGTATCCAGTTCTATCATGGGATGTAAGGCATAAAGTCGTAAAAAAGTAGAGTCGGAATATAACATCTAATGTCACTGCTTATGAACTGGATATGTTGATACAGTGCTTATTTATATTCCAGATAGTTTAAATGTACAGGAGAATGAATAGCATATGAGCAGTCTTGTATTTTTTACATGAGCTGCTTTCCAAAATGTGTTGAGCTGAACTCAGGCAGCTGTCCACAGGAAATACCTAGACTTTATTGTGATGGGACTGAATTGGTTATCCTTTTAATATTCACTAATGAAGAGTTACTTTACTAATCGTGGCCACTCAACAGTTTGTGTTCTCTTTGTTTTGAAAGAGATTGAAAATGGAGTTTGGGGTGATTGCTATACTATCCTTGTTCTCACCCAATTATGGTATATAACTGCTTATTAGCAAGAATTTATGATAAGCTTTGGAAAGGAGAAAACCAGCAAATTATTTTTATTTTTACATAGCCAGCAAAGACAATATTATGGAAACACTGAACACCTTTCACAGTTTCATATCAGGGTGTAGTATTGATTTCCTTTAAATTTATAACCCAGTTCTGCGCATATAATTATATGCAGTAAGGCAACAAACAGCCATTGTTCCTTCCTGTTTCTAAAAAAAACCCTGAAACTGTATGAAAGCTCGGAATTTTGTGCAGTACTTGGACTTTTCCTTTCCCAGAGCAATCAGAGAGAGAGAGAGAGAGAGAGAGACTGTCTTGAGAGTCCACCAGGTGTTTATTTCTAACTCTTCTTAGTCCCATACAAGCTCCTTCAGTACCAATCAGAGAGGTCATTGCTACATTTTTTTCCTCCCTTGCTTTTATTTAAGAAGGTACTGAAATTGCTGAGCCACCTTATTGCAATGTTTCTGATACAGATGGATGTGGCATCAGGAAATCAAATGGAAAAGCACAGAAAGCTTCGAAGAACATTACCATGGGGAAGAAAAGGAGCTGGTTTTGTATTTCTGTCATACACAGGAACAAGGTTTATTGCTTTACAGAGGATCTTCTGGGCTGTGAATTGTGTAAAAGATGTTGAATTAAAATCTGGCTGCCAAAAAAAAAAAAAAGAAAGAAAAAAGAAAAAAGAAAAGAGGAATCCGTGCAGCCTAGTTGTTCCTTTTTGAGTATCATTCTTCTCCATTCTTAAACACAAAAGCTGAATTTGGCTGAGATGCAACTGTGAGAAACAGACGGAGTATGATATCTTGAATGATCTTGTGTGAGGCCCAGAACCCCTATAACACCAATAACATGGATCTAGAGAGTTTTTTGAGGACTCTGAGTTTGGGCACAGTCAAAGTTTTCTTCTGAGGCTTATGACTTCTCCGTACATAGTACAGGAGAAAAGTTACAGGTCAAAAATACTAATATGGTATATGCAAAAAAATACTGGCATGGATAACCATTTTGCAGTAGTGAAAACTGTTGTTTTCTCAGGTTTTATTGTCTTTCTCTGTTAGTCATCCCACTTACAAGCTCCTGAGGCATGAATATTTGCACATCTGGCAATTTCATACCATATGGAAAGTTAACTAGTAGTAATTCCAGTGAGATTTGTGACAATGCGCAGTACAGCTTCTCTACCCTACTGACCAATGGAATTCGGTCTGTTTGAGCAGGAGACATCTTCATCTTAGTGTGTGAGTTTCCAACATAAAATCTTACCTCAGTACCTTTAGCAACCTCATTGAGATTAAATCTGATCAGCTAAGATGAGGCTCACAGAGTATCTAAAGCCACCCAAAGACACCTTTACATACCTAAGTGTATTTTTGCTCTAGACCTCCCAGTTGAAACAGACAGTTGCTTATTATATGTATTTCTCTGCCCTGTAGCTCATTACTCAGTTAATTATTTCTCAAAACAAAGTAAATTAAATAAAATTCCAGAGGGAAAAAATGGTTTTTTACAGTTAATCCCCGTGCTAGATTACTGAGCTAGGTTTTTAATGCCCTTGAACAAAAAAAGCAAGTAGATGTGGGATTTGGGTATTTTAGCAAAGGTTTTGACACTGTCTCACACAGTACCCTTCTGGACAAAATGTCCAGCACACAGCTAGACAAGTCCAGAATGCACTGGGTGAACAATTGGTTGATGGGTCGTGGCTCAAAGTGTTATAGTAAATGGGACTACATCAGGCTGGCAGCCAGTCAGCAGTGGGGTTCCCCAGGGCTCAATTTAGGGCCAGTGCTCTTTAATGTTTTTATAAATGATCTGGACACGAGAATCAAATATACATAAAGTTTACTGATGATACTAAACTAAGTTAGGAGAAGGTGTGGACTCTCTTAAAGGTAGAGAGGCCTTACAGAGTGATCTGGATAGAGTTGAGAGCAATCACCAACTATATGAAATTTAACAAGAATAAGTGCCAGATTCTGCACCTGGGACAGGGTAATCCTGGTTACACAAATAAACTGGGAAAAGAAAGGCTGGAGAGCAGCACCACAGAAAGAGATCTGGGGGTCTGTGTTGCTAACACTTTGCATATGACTCAACAGTGTGCCCTGGTAGCCAAAAGGGCCAAATGTGTCCTGGGATGCATCAAGCACAGCACCACTAGCCGATAGAGAGAGGTGACTGTCCCACTCTACACCGTAGTGGTGAGGCCCTACCTCAAGTCCTGTGCACAGTTTTGGATGCCTCAATATAAGAAGGACATAAAACTACAAGAGTGTGTCCAGAGGAGGGTGACTAAGAGTGTGAAAGGCCTTGAGGGCAAGGCTGATGAGAAGTTCCTGATGTCACATTGTTTTTTCAGCTTGGAGAAGAGTGAGGGGTGACCTCATCACAGTCTACGACTTCCTTAAGAGAGGCAGAGGAGGGGAAGGTGCTGATCTCCTCTCTCTGGTGACCAGAGATGGGATGCAAGCAAATGTAATGAAGCTCAGTTAGGAGAACTTCAGACTGCACATTAGGAAAAGATCCTTCACTGAGAAGGTGGAACAGACTGTCCTGGGAATTGGTCATGGCTCAAGCCTGTCAGAGTTCAAGGAGTGTCATATCAGTTTTAGGTAGTCCTGTGAGAAGCTGGGAGTTGGTCTCAATGATTCTTATGGATCCCTTTCAATTTGAGATACTCTATGATTCTATGCCTAGTAGATTCTATGTCATAGTAATTAGTCCTAGTTGGGGAACTGCCTGGAGAGAAAATTTCAATTGCCAAATAACTGATATCATTCTTGTATATACACATGCAAATAAACATTGTTCTTATTATAATTCTTGAAATCTGGATCATTCAAGCAATGTTTGTCATTCGGATGAATAATAAAGCTTAAGACAGCCGTGAATTTTCCAAAACAAATGAATTATTACTTGCTGGCAAGGAGTTTGGACAAAGTCATGTCACATATTTCAGAATAAAGGGAAATTGTCAGCATCATTTTCTTCATGAACATCCTTTCACCTCCAGATTCAGAGGGCACAATCTTCTCCTCAGGATACAAGTAATATGAATGCCACTTCCATTTTTCCTCAGTCATTACAGAAATTTTTCATTTATGAGTGTCTGCACAGAAATGATAGAGATTTGCAAGATATCTTCCATGATTTGCAAGATATCTTCCACTGGAGGAAGCTGTGCACAGCTCCAATGCTATCCTTCCTGTTCATGTCATCTTCCTTGTTTGCATCCCCCTCTTCACTCCCATGTCCAATAATACAGAAAATATGCAATGCTTTTGAGAGTGAACCAATTATCCCCCTTCAGTCGTCCTCTCTTCTACATTTTTTCCAGCTGCTGTTGGGGCTAGTGACATTTCGGAGCTAGAAACTAACTGAAAGACTGAAATATTACATACAGCTTTCATCAAGAGGCATATCAATGCTCGCTGTAGTATAAAATCTTATTTCAGACAGCACCTACAGTAGCTTTTGAAAAAGTTATTTTCTGTTGATAGCATCGGTGCATTCAGTCTTAACAACTCAAATGGTATGGTCTCATCTGTGTTTCTTACAATTGTCTTTGATATTAATGAGCTTTTAATTAGGAATAAAACTGAGATATCATTATGGATAGATGTACCCATGCAGACTCATGTATTCATTTTTTTTTTTCTTTTTTTTTTAATTAGGCCATTTAAAAGATATTTTAGCATTAATTTTATTTAGGATAAGGACAAGTATGTTAGTCTCAGAGAGTATTGTTGCAGACTGTATAAACAGTGCTCTCCTTTAAAGATTTCTAAACATATGTGCATTTTTGTGCATGATAGTGTGCAAGAATATAGAACCAGTTGAAAATTATTCACTGAAGCTGTTTTTTGATAGAATATTACATGTTTAATGAAACAAAACTGCTGTAGAAAATGTCTTAAGGAAAAAAAAATTGGAAAACAGGTTTTCACCAGAAGTAAAAACATTTTCCAAGACAAAAACGACTTCTGATTTTCATAGATTTGTACTGTGCAGCTATAGAGTGATATAGAAACTATACTGTAAGTTAAATCTCCATCTTTGAGCTGATGTCTGCAGATCTAAACCAGGAACAAAACAGCTGCAAATCTGATGTGAGTGTAGTTTAGGTTTACTATTTGACTTGTAGATGGAAATGTAGCAGTGATATGAAGAACTGTTGCAGGTCTCCCAGGAGACAGTAAGTCAGTAGATCAGCTTGTAACGGGCGTGAAAGAAACTGGACAATGCAGCAGTTATGGTGCTTGTAGCTCTGCACCAGCTCATTGCTGTCAGGACTCCATTGTCTGCTACCAGGTGTCAGCCTCTGGAAATCACTGCAGATGAGGAACCACTGCAGTACAGAGCACCACCCACAGTGCATGTGATAGGTCAATTTCTCTAGGAAGCAATAAGAATGCAGAGACACAGACTGCCTTCCCATGGAGAAGAAAGATAGGAAAAAAATTTTTGTGGCCTATCTGTAAAACTACACACAGTTACCCTTGTAACTAGGTTTAGCATGGTAGGGCAGATGAGTAAATCCAATATGGGAAGCTGTGCTTTTTAATCCCGTTTTTGTGATTAACCGGGAAAATAAGTGTGCTTAGGATATTATAAAAGTACTGGTTGTCTTTTACTAATAATTAAAGGAAATATTTAATGGATATATATTAATTCAAGGAGCAGAGGCTCTACCTTGTACAACAAGTGCCTTCATCAGGCCTGACGCTAACTGAATGAAGTGCAGATTTTCAGGAAATCCTTCTTACTTCCAAAGAAATGTATACACACCAAGTCACAAAAGTCATGAGGCAACAGTCTCCAATGCCAGGGTTTGGAAAGCTCTTGGAAGGTTGCTACAGATGGGTTACAGTGGATACAGATTTCAAGCAAACCAGTGACAGACAATAAGTGATCAGAAGAACGGGCTTCAAGTGTAAAAACAGTAGTTTGGCTGTGAAGCATATGAGAGTTAGCATATTCCTGACAGCTTCACTTGGGAGCTACTTACGGCACTGCTCTGACTCCAGGAGCTCTGCAACGGGCCAGGCTCATGTCAAGGGCTTGATTATGACTCTGACCCAGCTGAAAAAGTCTGGCTACAAAAATTCAACTATGCTGTGTCTTCAACTTGCTGTCTCTTCCTCTTTCTCTCAACATCATGGCTTTGTTCAGCTCATGCTGACACCAGTAGATATATGGAGTAACATTCATGAAGTGTGGGTATGACTAAAAAAGAGATTAACATTTGTGTCTTGTTCACCTGTCAACATGTCAGGTCTTATTTCTGAACATCTTACCTTGACCCTTCTGAAGGCTCATTTTTAATCTAAATGTAATTTAAGAATGCCTTTAGCAAACAGGAAAATCCCCAAGGCAGTTCACTATTTTCTTTTTCTCTCAAGTATATACATAATGTTCAACTCTACTTTAATTCAAAGTGCAGTAACTTTGTACAGCTGTCCCTAGGGTACCCTCTTTATCTGAACCATTAAGTGGCTACAATACAATTTCTTCCTGCATACCCTATTAGTGTTGACCAATGAGCTGAAATATAACCCTTCTTTCCTTTGTGCTACTCCCAAGTGCTGGCAACAATTTTCTGCTAGGATAGCAGAAATTAGACAGACAGAGGGCCTTCTGACAAGGACTAAGAAATGTGTTTATTCTCTTGCACTTATTTTTAATGTACTAAATATAATGCTGTAGCTTCTGTACTGTCCCTCCAGACTCTGACTACACTTGCAGTCTACAAAGAGCAGCATCAGAAATTTCAACAGCTTGCTCCCATGCCATGATCTGAAGGCCTTGCATATGACAGTATGAAGGCAGTCCCCAGTGACTATGTGCCTTGTTTTGGCTGATAGGGTTTCAATGCAAGATACAAGTAGAAGAGCTGCAAACATGGTTATCAAGGTGGAAAAAACCCACAGAGTTGATGGGTTTCATTTTTCATTGTATTAGCCAGATAAAATTCTACTGTAATTATGTGTGTTACAGCTTCGCTAAGTACATCTTGTCTCCCCACCACCTCATGTGCCATACCCACATACCTTTGAGATTCTTGTCATAGTACAAAAGAAAGTATGTTGAGTTCCATTTCTTCATATTTCCAGTTTAATTCAATTTTTAGCTATTTTCAAATAGTTGGGGCTATAAACTTTAAACTGTAACTACCTCCAACCAAAATGGATTAAGGTTATCCTTGTAAAATGCACTTATTTTTTCAGATGTACTTAGATAAAAGGTTTCTTAAAAATATGCAGTCTCAAGTATTTAGTGCCTTTTGGCTAAACAAGCTTTGAGTTGTGTATGAAGCAACAGCAGCACTTGCAGTACTAACTGTTTGATCTCTCGGCTTTCCTGAGAACATTCTGTGTGCACATGCTTTAGCCTCTACATAGCATGATTTTTCACCAGGCTTTGTGCTGCTGTTGTAAAAATCACATGAACTCAAGTAGATTGGAATTGTTTGAAACTCTCCTTGATGACTGTATTCACAAGACTGTTATTGACATTAAAAATTAATTCTACCAGACCCATACCTTGTGGAGTATCATGCAGTCTTGGACTCCTTTTTGTCCTATTCAATATTTACATAGAGCTGCTGGGGGAAAAGTTCACACCCACCTTCATTATACAGATGGCCTCTCCTGTCTGCCTCTCCTAACAGCCAATAAGGTCACTGTTACCTAGCTTTCCTGTTGTGTGGGTGGATAAGATAACAGAGATATCTTTTGGCGTTAAATCTAACAAAAATGAAATTATACCAATGGGCAGAAGCTGGCAAAATATACTGTTAAATTTTCCAGCGAGTGTCTCTGTTTACAAAAGATGGAAGTCAGCATAAATCCAGACTAGTTCATTTTTTCTGACAGCTGTAGAAATCTCTGGACTTTAACGTGCAGGTAGTTGAAGGAAACATCTGTTTATAACAGGTGATATCAAGAACTTTCCTTATGATGTTCTAGATCCAATGTAAATCCCTTGTGGCTTCCTAAATGGATTACTGAAGTGGGATTCAGTTATGCTTGAATGTACTCAAAAGTCTGCTTCTTACCAGATTTAAAGCAGCTTCCTTTTTTTTTTTTCCCCACCCCCCAGTAGCCTACCATCACCAAGACCCTCACTTATTGAAGCTGAGGAGCAGCTGGATACTAGAATTAAAACTTCAGAGGGAATTCCATCCCTGGTTTTCAACACAGGAGATGCTGTGTAGGGATCAGAGTTCATTTTTACTGCCATGCCCAGACAGTTTTAGAAGAAAGGCTGTTTCTCTGAAGATGAAGAAAGACAGTCTTTTAATGTAGAACTGCTGTTGACGAAAGATTCCCTTCCTTCTCTTTAATCAATGCAGTTAACCTTCCTCCTGATATAGTTTTGAGTTAATTTATTCAGACTGCATTAATTAGTGCAGATATGAAAAGCAAGTATGGTATTTAGCACTTTCACATCCTCTTGTTCAGTATTCTGTTCATGGCAGCAGAGCTTTCTAAGGTTCACCTGCCTAGATACACTGTGAAACACTTCAAGGTCCTCTTTGAAATAACAAATCCTGACTTGCAAGATATTTTTACTCTTATGATTACTACATTTCCCAAGAGCAAAAACTTTAGCTCTTTTCTTGTTGTCATATGATTTTCCCTCCTCTACTACAACAGCTTTGCCTTTCTTCCCCTATGATTAGTTATTCTCAGTATTGGGCACATTAAAATCTTGTAGGAATCATCAGTGAAACAGAGCTTGATGGATTTTTGCTCAGTATCACTTAGGGTAAAAGCAACTTAATAAATAATATAATATGCAAGATTTTTGAAGTCACACATCACTTGGCTGACTACCGAGCAAAGATACTTAATACCAAGTCTAGGTATGGAGTTTAGCTACAATGGTTGGATGCTCTTCCGATACTAAGCAGCCACAATAAAATGTAGTACGTCCTACCAAGATGATGTACTGTTTTCAGAGACACAAGTCTTGTCTTTCTCCATTGTTAAATTATCACATTTAGGTGCATCAACACATCTATAGTCATATAATATAGATAATTATAGGTAATTGTTCTATTCTTGTTTTGCCACTGAATAGTTACCTCTTAGTTACATCACTTTTCACCAGTGAAATAGGGATACTACTTACCAGAGATGAGTGAGCAACTTGGCAGAAGGAATTTTGAAGAATTGTACCTTTCAAAATTTATTCAACTAAGAATTCTTTGTCAAAAACTGTTTCTATGCAAATATTTGCAATTCTTATGAGGTAGTTAATTGTCTGAGTATGACAGTAGTGTTACCTTCCCTGAAGGATTGATTTATAAGATTAACCTATGTAAAAAATTCTGAATTTTACTTTACCTTCAAGCCTCTTTTACAGCCCGTCACATTATTGTTCCTATAAGTTTTCTGTAAACCTCTTCACCTTCAACTTTCCAACATCAGTGGGAATGTCATTTTGTGTACAATTATTGCAAATACCTCCATTTTCTTTTTCTGTTATTTATTCATGAAATGTCTTCTGTGAGATAATCCTTAGGGTTTATCATCTTTTCCTTCAAATTTCTTCCCAAGATGCACTTTCTCTGTAGAAACTGCAAGAAATGGGTAAATCAATCTTAAAAACTTTGGATTACAAACAGAAGGTGTACTGGTGGCTTCATTTCTTTGCTTAATTTCAGACAATCTGGATTTCTAAGCATTGTACCGGTAATTAGTATAATCGCATGAATTTATCATTGTGATTTGCTTACCTTCTGTGGTTTGGCGCACTTGCTTCTTTCACTTTGATTCAAACAATAATCTAAGCATTTGGGGTAAAAACTATACCCACTTGTCTAGTTTTATAACACCTGGTGCAAAGATTTTCGCAAGTCTTAACAATAATACCAGTGGATAACCAGATAAAATTGTTCCTCTGGTTGTTGCAGGGTTGATTTTCTGTTTGTTTATTTGTTTGTTTGGGGGGGTTTTTTGTTTGCTTTTTTCCCACTTCTGTATCATATCGGTTATAATGCAATACTGGTCTGAGAATTATAACCAGAGTACTCTTGGAAACAAGTACTGTTTCTTCTGAAAACAAATGGAACTTGACTGAAGTTTCTGAGTTAGTATTAGCCCGTGAAGATTTTCCTGATGACTTAGTAATAGTGATCCCAGAACTGCAGAATAATTGCATCAAAACTTTATTTCCAATTCAATGAATTGGCAGACTTGTTGTTGCTGCTGCTATTCAAGGTTTCTTCCAATCTATTAATTATTGGAATGCAGATAGACAGCTACTTAATGTTTTGCTGTTTATTTAAACACTGAGATGTTTAAGAGATCAATGAAGGGAGGGAGAACAAAATCTCTACATACGCAGAAAAGGCTTGATTAAAGAGGCAAGGAAGTGAGTACACCATAATTAATTGAATCATTTCTGAGATGCTCTGATTTAAAGAAAAATCCTTCTTTGGGGAGTGTATAGACAGGATTGACTTGGCCTGTGATAGAGCTTCAGATCAATACGCTAAGCTTAGATAATTTGCTGGGACATGAACTGGTGAGACAAAGCCTTTGCTACACATTGGGTCTTACATTGAAAGACCATATGGAGGGAACGTCAAGATGGCACAGTCTAGTTAGAAAATGTCACAGTTGGGATTTCATTCATCCTACTTGTGGCATTGTGTCTCACTGTAAGAACATTCCTAAATGTCTAATATTTTCATGATCCTTTTCGACTGTCCCTAAAACCATGTAAATTTGTTTCTGCAATCTTCCCAGCCTGTTCACATTCATCCCCTGGGCAAAGCTTCCCGGCATTGTCACCTTGGTAGAGTCCAACAGCAAGAACTCCTCACCCTCCCTGCCCTTACCTGGTCTGGTCCAGCACTACAGGAGACTGCAGGAAAGCCAGATCAGCTGGTCTTCCAAAATAATTGTGGTAGGTAGTTGAGAGACACACTGAGCTGGGCAAAAGTTTGCACCACACAGGCACAATCTTCAGTAGTTTTAGCTGCTTGTGCGTGGTAACTGTCTACCAAGCCCACGAGCAAAGGTGTTTTGTTACAAAGGTTTGAGCAAAGGTTTTGGCTTACTGCTTGTTGAAGTGTTACAGATGCTGACAGGAGTGGCAAAGACAGTCCCTGCTCCAAAGTATAGAAATGCTAAAATTCATCGAGCAAGAGGAGAAAGAAACAACCTTACACAGGAAGAACAATTTACATTTACTGAACACAGGCTCATTTAAAAGTCCATCTTGATGGCATATGCCTTGAACAATGTGAAGGACAGACACGGTTTTAAACACCTCATATTGGTCTTTCATGGCAAGGTTGTGGTAATGAGAGGGCTACAGGGGTGGCTTCTGTGAGAAGCTGACAGACACTTCCTTCATGCCTGATGGAGCCAATGCCAACTGGCTCCAAGACGGATAAGCCTATCAGAGACAGTGGTAGCCTCTGTGATAACATATTGAAGAACGGGGAAGAAAATCTGTGCAACATCAATTGCAGCCACAGGAAGGAGTGAGAATACATGAGAGAAATAACTCTGCAGATGCCAAGGTCAATGAAGAAGGAGGGAGAGGAGGTGCTCCAGGCACCAGAGCAGAGATCCCCCTGCAGCCCTTGGTGAAGACTATGGTGAGGGAGGCTGTCCCCCTGCAGCCCATGGAGGTTAATGGTGCAGTGGATATCCTCCTGCAGCCTGTGGAGGATCCCATGCTGGTAGGGTGAATGGTTGAAAGAGGCTGTAACACTGTGGGAAGCCCACACTGGAGCAGGCTCCAGGCAGGACCTGTGGATCTGTGAAGAGAGGAGCAGAGGAGCCAACGCTGGAGCAGGTTTCCTGGCAGGGTTTGTGACCCTGTAGGGGACCCACGATGGAGCAGTCTGCTCCTGAAGGACTGCACACTGTGGAAAGGACCCATGCCGGAGCAGTTTGTGAAGAACTGCAGCCCATGGGAAGGACTCACATTGCAGATGTTCATGGAGTACTGTCTCCCATGGGAGGGACCTCTCTCTGGGATTGGGGAAGACTGTGTGGAGTCCTGCCCCTGAGATGAAAGGAGTGGCAGAGACAATGTGTGATGAACTGACAACAACCCCTGTTCCCCATCCCCCTGTGCTGATGTGGGTGGGAGGAGATAGAGAAAATTGGGAGAAAAGTTAAGCCTAGGAAGAAAGGAGGAGTGAGGGGAAGGTGTTTTAAGATTTAGTTTTTATTTTCTCATTATCCTACTCTGATTTTGTTGCTAATAAATTGGCGAGTGATCTCTCCTTGACCTTACCTTGATCCACAAGCCTTTTGTTATACTTATTCTACCCTGTCCAGCTGAGGAGGGGAGAGATAGAGTGGCGTTGGTGGTCACTTGGTGTCCAGCCAGGGTCAACCGATCACCCATACCTTTAAAATAGGGACTACACTTCGTTCTCAGGTTTAGCTGGTAGCATTTAGGTGAATTTCCGGTACAAGTCAGATACCTGTCAAGCAACATTCTATCCTAGAAAGTTTATTTAGTACCATTACATTTTTGAAAAGAGAATCTTAGAAGAGAAAGTATTAAGTGACTTCAAGATCAGGCAAAATTTCCATCTTGGATTAAATCCATGATTTCAATTGTCTGAAAGGCTGGGAGAAGGGGAGGGAAAGGTGAGATCAAAACTACCAAGTCGGAGCATCAAACATGCAACTAATGACAGAAACAAATTTTCTGATTCTCTCTTTTCTGGCTAAAGCTTGGTTCCACACAGCACTGGAGCATCAGATTGGACAAGGAAAGGAGCTTGGTCAAATGCACATTACATTTTAGCTATAAAGGCTTCAAAATTAGTCTAAGGGAGACCTGATATAATATTCAGCATTTTTGCATGGCTTGACGCATACCTATGTATCATATTCAGAACTGCACAGCATTCTGAGGGAGCATCGGGTGGCTTTTTATTTATAATAGTTCTTCAATTTAAAACCTAAAAGGCAGGTACATACTCTTGTAAAGAATTTATGGGCACATTCAAAGCTGCAGGACTTAATGCAAAATTATTTGCATTTCAAAGCAGTAGAGATGGCTGTTTTGAGTGAAAATGCAGAAGTATTAAATATGTCTAATGAGCTTTCTTAATTGCATAGCTGAACTTTGACTGAGGTCCTTTGTTGAGAAAGAGTATCAGACGACATTAAGATGACTTTTGACTTTAGGCTTAAGAAACAGAGCCTGAGAAAGACAAAAAGAAGTCAGTTAATTTTTATTTTGTAATAAGGAATTCCTTGGTATATTTCATTTCCCAGAGTGTATCAAAGTGTGATAAACAACCTGGAAATGTTGGGAAAACAATTTTGCATGTTCACATTCAAGCATATGAAAACGGCTGGTTCATATCTATTTATTATTTTATTAGAGTTTTTATGTTAACAAGCTATAATTTTAGAGAAGTACTCCACAGTGCAAGGCATAGTACAATTACAAGGCACAACAATGATCCCTGTAACTTACATGTATGTATCTATGTATACTTCTATGCAGTCTCTACTTACTTGTATGTATTACAGTGAAAAAAAAGTGCACAGAAAGGTGCAAAGAAGGATAATAAGGTAATCCTGCAGAAGTTTAGAGAGAATTCCTATGCTGGCAAAGCATAAATTGTGTAGTGCTGATTGTTTAAGCAGT
The DNA here is from genome assembly GCA_009769605.1 of Bucorvus abyssinicus. NCBI lineage: Eukaryota > Metazoa > Chordata > Aves > Bucerotiformes > Bucorvidae > Bucorvus > Bucorvus abyssinicus. The sequence goes on from CM020063.1 coordinate 50,609,388, forward strand.
AATGAAAGATGTCATGTTGAGCAGTGTCACTGGTTGTTCAGCACAGTACCAGTGAGGTTGCCAAATAACTAACATCCTACAAGTCAAAAGAAACATGGGGAAACATTTTTCATTGCAAGAAATAATCTTGTAGTGAAAAATATCTTTTAATGGTACAATTTCATTCAGATTTTTAAACAGTAACATTGACATTTACTGGATTTATAATAATAAACAATGGTGATCATACTGACACAAAATACACTTCAGGGATGAAGATGTATCCGTTCAAAACATTCTTACACCAAAAGCACAAGGGAGGCCCTACTAGTGATGTTCCCAAATGTGTCCTGAAAACACCCCTTTGTTTTCATTAAATTCAAACTGGACCATACGCAATAGCTGCTCAAAGTTCACTGTAGGCTTCTCCCAACATTCATCTGGTCCGACAAAGAGTCAGAAACCTTTAAGTTGCCCATAGTTCCTTTGAAAGACCTTTTCATATTTTGTTCATTATTTGTACAGTGAAGTAAGGTTACATTTTTTGCATAAAGAAGATAAAGCCATTTTTGCACAAAGCAGCTCTAACCTAAGGATGTAGTCACAGATATGGTTAGCAGGAAGCATAGTAGTATCATCTGGGTCAATTTGAATTGAAATAATACATTTAATTTATGTTTCCTTCTAACCTGTACTTATTGATCCAAGTAATCTTTGTTTTTCTGACTTGTGATTTAATATAATTTACTCTTTTTCTTTATTCATGTGTAATTTACACCAGCTTAAATTTCAGTTCTAAATCTTGTTTTCCTGCAAGTGCATACACACACATGCACACACCCTTATAGATAAATGCATATCCATCTTCATCTGTGTGCACCTGTTCTTGCAGAAAGCAGCTGTTAATATTTGAAGTGCTTTATTAATACTGCTTTTCTTTATTCCAGCCACAGTCAAAAAATCCTTTTATCATATTTTTATACTTTCTATCTTGTACTTTACACTCCTCAGACCAGGTGGCTGGGATAGCTGCAAAAATAATTTCATATTTTTGGTATCTAAAATGAACACTCCATGGGTGCTTCTCTTCCACTGAACCTATTTACTTTGTGCTTCATACATTAAGTGAGTAAGGTAGGAGATGAATTCCCTGTGTACTAGAATTATCGATATGAAAGTGATAGCCTCACAGACTGAGCTCTGAAAGTAATGATCAGAGAAACCAAAAGCCGCTTTGATCTGAATTTATTGCAAACACCTAACTCACAGACCTCTATAGCTTTCAAGTTTTAACTTAGCACCTAATGAAGTTTATCTCTGAAAACCTTTGTCACAGCTGGATGTAACTAGCAATAGTTACTTGCAAGACTACAACTTAAGGGGGAAACTAAATGAATCTCAGCAAGCTGTGCTTCTAGGACAAAGTTGAAATGTGCTTTTATAGGTAGTATAATAAAGAACAGTCTTCATCCAGGCACCCAGATTGCATCACAAAACTAGCATGCAATTTGCCTTATGTTATTAATCTCTGCATAGAAGTGTCAGAGGAGAAAGAAGAAGCCATGTCAGTCAAGAGTGAGATTCTTCTGCAGAGTTATGAGAGAAGTAATATGTGCAATTCATTTATGGTCAGTCAAAGAACACAATTTATATGCAGCTCCAAGAGAATTTGTTATTCACCCAAATAATTTTCTAACAGTCAAAGCACAACAGCCATTTATTACTTAATCCAGTTATGTTAATGCTATTGCTCACAATCCAAACCACCCAGTTTCTCTTGAGAATTGTTAATGATAGATCGGTGGATCCATGTATCTGCTCTTTTCCTCACCCTTCTGATCATCCACAGTCTGAGAGGGCAACCCTACTCTCTCAGGTAGGATGATTTGGTGAGTTACCACATACCAAACTTGTTTGCCAGGAGAATGCATTGCTGTTGTAGCAGAGTTACTGATGGGAGTTTCTTCTTCCCCTGGGCTTTACTCAATATTGTTTTTATGTGCTTCAAACAGCTTATTTCGTAAAATAAATCATTGCGTCATAGATTTAGTTATATCGTATTTGTTTAAATCTTGAGTCCTTCGCTGTGTATGAAAGGATTTCTTTTGTAATCCAATCCACATGCCTGTGCACAGATGAACAAAACATTACTCAAATTTAAGTTAAAAACTTCTCAAGCACTAGCTAGATGATTCTTGAAGCCCAAAGATGCAGGTCAGGCAGTGAATTCCTGGTCACTGCATAATTTTGTCCTTACGGGTAGGACGAGGTGGGCAACAGTCATCTGCCCTGACCTGAGAGGAATTTACAGGCAGGAGTTAGGTAAATAATTTTACAAGTACGACTAAAATGAAGCCCAAATTAACCAATCTGGAAAAGGCCTCACAAGGCCTGAGACTCCCTGTAAGGTTTATTATCGTTATGAAGCCAAACAACAAGTAATACCACTTGGCCTCATCGAGTTGGCGGTATCACAGGAGTTCAGGCACTTCCATAGTCCTTGCTTGCAATGTGCTTTACTCTGCAAGTGTCTCAGACACACCTCCATCTGAAGAGCACCTACATTATTCTCTTATTTTTTTTCCTGCTGCTTTTGAAATGGGTTATTGAGTGTCTTTGTTTAGTAGCTACCCTTGAAAAAGTCACTTGCCTTTGGTAACCAAACCTGTGAAGTACAGCCTTTGGAGAAGGACAGTTAATTAAATAGACATTATCTTGTCTTCTACTATCCTCCATTTTAACCTGAAGGCAGGAATGAATATATCTCTTATAACATAAAATCTCTCAGTGCAGTTAAAGTAATTTGTTCTTATACAAATTCTAATCAGAGATGCACCAGTTCAATCTTACCCATCTGAGCCATTGTGTATGTGTATGTGTGAACAAGCTCAATCTATTTATAGCTGTAATGTATGCAATAAATGTTAAAAGGAAACCTTTCATTGTCAAAGAGCTCCTTTTCTTGAAGACAGTACATCATTCAGGTTTGCCTTAAACCGCTGACTTCAACAGGAAAGGCAAAAGCCTAGTTTCATATCACCTCACAGAGGCCCTAGCTGTAAACTTTGTGCGAATGTGATTAGCCCTGTTTGCAGAGCGTGTTTATCTCTGCGTTAGTTACAGCACTATCTTGAGGAGACCCTCTGAGAGTAAGAAAATAATAAAACCTAGCCTTCTTCACTGTTTGCAGTAGGAAAAGCTGGTTTGTCTCCTCTGACATCTGGAGGGGAAATGCTGGATGAACAGATCCTTTGATAAGCCCAATGACAGTGAAAAGAATCTACTGTTTTGTTGCTCTTGCCATTCTCATTAGGTTTTATTCTTTTGTTTCAAGTAAAAAAACGTGCCTTCTTTGAAATGGTACTGGAATTTGGCAGAATTCTCCTTTTCCTGCAGACTTAACTTCTCTCTTTTCCCATCCTCATCCCCACAGGCCCGTGACGGAGGGTTAGACCAGATCAGTGGAGTCATGCGTCACACAGCTGTATCATGCTGGCAGCCGTTCCTGGGTCTGGCTGTGCTGCTAGTCTTCATGGGCCCCACCATAGGCTGCCCAGCCCGCTGTGAATGCTCGGCACAGAACAAGTCCGTCAGCTGTCACCGAAGGCGTCTGATGTCCATCCCAGAGGGCATTCCCATTGAGACCAAAATCTTGGACCTCAGCAAGAACCGACTGAAGAGCGTCAACCCTGAGGAATTCACATCGTATCCCTTGCTGGAGGAGATTGACCTCAGTGACAATATCGTCGCCAATGTGGAGCCTGGAGCCTTTAACAATCTCTTCAACTTGCGCTCCCTGAGGCTGAAAGGAAACCGTCTGAAGCTGGTCCCCCTTGGGGTGTTCACTGGGTTGTCAAACTTAACAAAGCTCGATATAAGTGAAAACAAGATTGTCATTTTGCTGGACTACATGTTCCAGGATCTGCATAACCTAAAATCCCTGGAGGTTGGGGACAATGATTTGGTTTATATATCACACAGGGCCTTTAGCGGACTGCTTAGCCTGGAGCAGCTCACCCTGGAGAGATGCAACCTCACAGCGGTACCAACAGAAGCTCTTTCTCACCTCCACAACCTCATCAGTCTGCATCTGAAACAGCTCAACATTAATGCTTTGCCGGCGTATGCCTTTAAAAGACTGTTTCGCTTGAAAAACCTAGAGATAGAGGCCTGGCCTCTCCTTGACATGCTACCTGCCAACAGTCTGTATGGTCTCAACCTTACTTCTCTCTCCATCACCAACACCAACCTGTCTGCAGTACCTTACTCTGCTTTTAAACATCTGGTTTACCTGACACATCTAAATCTCTCTTACAACCCTATCAGCACCATTGAAGCAGGCATGCTTTCAGATCTAGTGCGCCTGCAGGAACTCCACATTGTGGGAGCCCAGCTACGTACCATTGAATCACACGCTTTCCAAGGGCTCCGATTCTTACGTGTTCTTAATGTGTCCCAAAACCTGCTAGAAACCCTAGAAGAGAATGTATTCCATTCCCCCAAAAGCCTTGAGGTCCTCTGCATTGACAGCAATCCTCTAGCCTGTGACTGCCGTCTCCTTTGGATTTTACAGAGGCAACCCACTTTGCAGTTTGGAGGCCAGCCACCAATGTGTGCTGGCCCAGACAGTGTCAAAGAGAGGTCATTCAAAGACTTTCACAGCACAGCTCTTTCCTTTTACTTCACCTGTAAGAAGCCCAAGATACAAGACAAGAAGTTGCAATACCTGGTAGTGGAGGAAGGGCAGACAGTGCAGTTGATGTGCAACGCTGACGGGGACCCGCAGCCTACCATATCCTGGGTTACCCCACGTCGGAGGCTGATCACAACTAAATCAAACGGAAGAGCCACCGTGCTCGGGGATGGCACCCTGGAGATCCGATTTGCTCAAGACCAGGACACTGGGATCTATGTTTGTATTGCAAGTAACGCGGCTGGGAATGACACCTATTCAGCCTCCCTTACGGTAAAGGGGTTTACTTCAGACCGTTTCCTTTATGCCAACAGGACCCCTATGTATATGACAGACTCCAACGACACGAGTTCCAATGAAACTAACGCGAACACCTTCTCTCTGGACCTTAAGACAATATTGGTGTCCACAGCTATGGGCTGTTTCACATTCCTTGGAGTGGTTTTATTTTGTTTCCTCCTTCTTTTTGTGTGGAGCCGAGGGAAAGGCAAACACAAAACCAGCATTGACCTTGAATATGTCCCTCGCAAAAACAATGGTGCTGTGGTTGAAGGGGAGGTTGCTGGACCACGAAGGTTCAATATGAAAATGATTTGATGGTATTCTGCTAGCAGTGCTTTTTCTGTGGCATTAAAACCAATTAAAACAGCCTGGCATGTGGAATTGCTAGGCAGAAGCAGCTTAATGCAGCTGTCACTGTATCAAAAGGTTACATGAAAATGGAAAGACTATTTGTGGTTATACAGCAGAGCCTCCAGACCTTGAGGCAGATATGTCAGGGCCTTTCATAGAACTGGTAAATTGTACTAACTGTTTGCATTGCAAATATTGGCATTCTGGGGATATCAGCAATGAACCGCTGGCTCATGCTCATGGACAATTGTTCAACATTTTCTACCACTACAAAAAGAAAAAGAAAAAAAAAAAAAGCCTACAGTGTAGGATTTACGTACTTAAAGAAAAAGACACATTTGTCTAAACATACTCTACAGTGAAATTTGTATCTATAGATCTCATTTGGTAAAACCTTGCATCATCCCTTCTAGTTGGTTCATCATCACAAAAAATTGTTAGTTTTTTTTAATCTACATCTATACTGTGTACATTTTAAAGCAATACAAATGAGAGGTTGTACTTTTAGATATCCACCAATACTGACCCAAGTGTGATGTCACCCTCCTTTGAACTACCATCTAACCCAAATTAGACTCTTGTAGTTACCAATTAGAAATAACATGAGATATTTTTCTCCTCATGTAGAAGGCCAGAGATGAATAGTTGAGAGCAAAACCACTCAGCTCTGTTGATATTCTCTTCATATAAATATAAGGCCTGTGCCTAGTTTTGATACAGAATGGAATATTTTTTATATATGTGATATCACACTGGACCAGTTTACTGTAACATAGCCCTGGATCTCACCCAGGGAAGGCAACCCACTAGACATCGCTGGCAAAGAGGAGTGGAGTTCTACCTTGAAGAGGGAGAGCTGGTTTTGTTAGCTCTGATTTTATTTTCAATACTGTTAAAATGTTAATGTGTACTGGGCCAAAAAAAAAAAAAAAGAAAAAGAAAAAGAAAAAAAAGAATGTAATACATTCTGCATACTCCTTTGGAAATAAGGTCACCTTATTATTTATATAAGTGAATTAAAACATGCAAACCCTATGCCACTAGGAATGAACTCTTCTCCAATGCCAAGTAAACTATGGTTGTCCATGCATAATATGGGGATTATAATACTAAAATGATGTTTAAAACATGATAGCCTCAAAAAGGCTAACATACTGCCAGATATTACGAACCTCTAGCCACTGTCATTCTCATCTTGTATATTTGTAGATAACACACAAACACAAAACTAATTTCCAAGAACAGATTACTTAGCTATTCTTGATGCCATTTTAATAACTATGTGGTTATGTTTCTTTCAGGGGCAGTATCTTAGAGCAAGAAGGACAAGTTTGTCCAGGTTTTAGGAAGCCTTTTTTAATGGAGAGAAGACAGAAGTGGAACTTTAGTTCAGCACAAGTAACCTTTTTGTTTGTTTGTTTTATGTCTCTAAACAAATTCTCAAAAGGCTCAGAACTGAAACTTTATTCTTTATCATTGATACTACTGTTCTTATTTTGAAATTATCAGCAATGGGAAGATATAGAGTTGTTCAACCACCTCTCAATTTTCCAGCAATTATGAGCCATAGGTTTGTTGCTAAGTGGTTGATAACAAATGCAAGTTATAAGTGATTGGTATAAACTGCAGTAAGGATAATAGTGACTATGTACCTGTTAAGCCAAAATAAATACAAAAATATTATAAGACAGAACATTCAGATTAATGTGATTTAAGAGCCTGTATCTAATCTTAAAATTAGATTTCAGCACTTTGATACAGAAGTCAAGCTGACCTATAATGGGATTCGGGTGCATCTAAATTTAGTATTCATATTCTTTGGCAAAGATTTCTAAGCAGGATAAAATCTCCCATTCTTATCAAGGGAAAAGTGCCAAAAGTTGTAAAATCCAGCTGCTCTCCCAAGGGTACCCCTAACATAGCTGCAGGACCTGAGGTTAGGCAGTTTTGAGAATCTCTTTTCTTAGTGTTTGATTTTTGGTTGCGTTTTTGCTCCATTTTAAGTTGCCAAAGTGAGAAGGATGCAAGGTGTTTCAGAATTTTCTTTATTTTGTTTTAAGTTTAGAGTTGGGTTTTGTTGCTTTCTTTTTTCTATGCTCTGACTTGATAGCTGGAGATTTATGGACATGCTTGAGACAAATCCTCTTTGTTCTATGACAGTGTGTAGAGCATTGATAAAACGGAATAAACCCTGACTAAATTCTAACACCAGGGAAATTATTTTTGCTGATATAATAACCACCGCACTGAAGTCCAAAACTCTACTGTACCTTAATGTGGGCAGCTGAAGAAACAAATGGGGATAAAACAAAATGTTTCTGAACTGCCCATTGAAGACATTTGCATGTGCCTTTCCCTTGTAATTGTCATTTTTTCAGCTAGTAATCTATTGCCCCTGCAGTCATTTCATGTTAAGTGTTAAAATCAATGTTAGAAGCAAAAATTCTCATAACTCTAGACAGTTGCAGATAATTGCTTCATATTAAATGACACACACCAAAAACTTCTCAAAAAAAAAAAAAAACCCTAGAAAAAAATGTGCTTTTAGGATTAATTATGAATTGCTGAATTCCATTATTCCCTTAGAATGACTCTAAAAAGTGATTGCATTGTTCGTGCACTGCAAGGACTTCTGAGCAGTAATGTGTTTAGTTACCTACGTGAATTGTGTGCTGGTGATGAAAATCACCGCTTGCTCTTGCTGAGCACCACCTTGCAGAGCTGTCAGCATTGTGTGTATTGCCTTGAGTTCAGTCAGTATTCAGTTTTAAGAATCAGTGTTTGCTTCCTGCCTCTAGCAATGTTCTACTTTTTGCAGCCTACTTATTTCACCATGGACTTGGCAAGGCAGATGGCATTTCTTAACAGAATTGAGGACAGCAAGACTTAGAGACAAGCTTTTATCTTGCTCCACACAGTCTTCTTATATGTATTTGTGGAACACGTGCTCACTGTGGCTGTTTTGGGTGAATAAGAACTACAATGTCAGGGTCTGTCCTAGATAAGCACCCTTTTGGCAACTTTTAAGAATAGAGTGGCTGAATGCCTACCTTGCCTCTTGAAGGAGTCACTTCTCTGCTAGAGATCAAGGAGACAGTACAGTTTATCTTACTGCAGGGGAGAAAAAGGACTGGGCTGTGAGGAGGCATCTGATCCACATGGCTCTTTTACCATATATTCAGAAACAGGTAGACAATGCATATCTGCCACTAAGAGAGGGAATGAAGTTTTTTCCCCCACCTCTGACTTGTATACTGGCTGCACCCCACACTGGCAGAAGGTCAAGCCTGAACCTACCTGCTGGTCAGTGCAATGAGACTCTGAAGAGCAGCAATAGTTCTGCAGAAAAGGAGAAAATGGAAAATGACAGAACCAACAGAGTGACTTGAGAACGCACGTACCACAGTATCTTTGTCAATGATTCCTGTAAGAGCAGTGCTGATTCTCCCACAAATACGTTTTGAAGTCCACTTCCACAGATCAGTACTCTTCTGTCATAACAGATGGGTATGCAAGCGCTCAGGTTTCTCACGAGTGAATTAAAGAGTATGCAACAATGTATGAAGAGTTTCCAATGGTATAAGGACTGTTATATGTTATATGATATTAAGACTAAGAAGTGGCCCAAGTCAGTCTTATTTTTAGGTTTTGAGCTGGTTCTCTTTATTTTTCACCTCCTTCCTTTCTTATTAACTTGGAGGCACTCTTTTCAGAAAGGCTTCATCCACAATATCACCTCAGCTAGATCCATACTGGGAGGCTGCTTTTACCCTCTGTTCCCCTCTCTCTCACCATTAACACATGCTTCCTGTGCCAACAGGGCCAGCAGTTACAGATACAATTAAAATCAGCCAGGAGACTCTGAGCCCCTAGAGTTGATCCAAAACTGTTGATTCAAGGTTATGTCACTAGGTATTCTTTTTAACTAAACTTTTTTTTTTTAATTAAGTTGACATCATTATCGCACTGCTATTCACGTTTTCCTTTATTTTCATGAATGGTAGCTCTTTTTTTCCATTATTCTTGCATCATGGTGTTGATTACTTATGTTGGAAACAATTATACCACTGCAAAGAAAAAGAGGAAAGCAAGCTACATTACACCCTCAACACCACAGCTGTAGTTGAAGTGTATGAGACAAAGTAAGAAATCAGTGTTAATATTTAATAGGAACTCTTTTCTAAACTTTGTGATAGAAGAAAAAAATGGCGTGAAGGAACTTTGGAATGTAGGCCAGGTTGGGACTGAATCACGTCAAAGGTATGCAGAAATAGACTTTCCTACACCATGTCTAGATGTCTGGTTTAGATAGTGGATTTCTCCTGAAAAACTTTCAGGATGTGTGAATGCCAGAGGCCCATATTTAAACCATAACAAGGCAAAGCATTGGCTGAAAAAACAGTAGAGCAAGCAGCTTCTGACTGCCCAAGGACAACAGGGGCTTCTAGCAAAGACAACCAAGAAACTGCAGTCACACAGTTATTTTGTCTCATCTCCTACTGCATCCTGACAAAAAAGGGTTCATTAGCCAGTAATAAAATGGACAACCCTTACTCTTTTTTCTTCAGTGAGGGCAACATTGCATAAATAAGCTACAGTTTGTTCAACCTCCATCCCCAGCAGTGAAATATCCAGCAAGAATTCAGGAAGAAGAAGCCTCTTTTGGCCAGTTTGCTAACTATCTTTTTCTCCTGAATGATCCTAGTCTACCTGTGGCTAGCATGATGACCGTTTCCATTCTCCCAGCTCACAATGTGGCTTAACATGGAATAGCAGGGAAAGGAGGACATGGCCAAGCTGTCCTTCCACCCCAAACTGTTGCCCTAATCGTTGAAAGCTATAACTCTGGTCGTCTCAAATAAAAGAACCAGCCCAGCAGCAGTATCTTAGAAATCATAGACTGCTGCAGCTGGTTATAATTTGACAAAAGACAACATGTGTGAAAACACTGGATACATGCTTTCTGACCTCATTTCAGTATCTTAGGTGATTGGTCTTTCTGCTAAATAGAACTAGGAAAGAACTAAAACCATTTTCATCCAGTAATTTAAAAGTTAATTGTGCCCAAAGGGGTTAAAGGAACAACTTTGGAAAAGGCAAAGGGCCAATTGCTGGAGAATCGCTGAAACAATAAAAGAGATTTTTCAAGTTAGCTAAGCAATTTGGACGCCCTATTCCTATCGCTTATAATAAGAATTGTAAATTCTGTTTGCCTCGCAGCTGAGAAGAATTACAGCCATTTAGTCCAGTGTAACATGCTCCGCTTGTCTGTCTTCTAGCTCTGCCCTCTTACCTTCTTAGTTTCAAACGACTTTGATGCCAAATAAAGATCACTGCATTTGGTTTAGTTTCACTGCTTGTTCACATAGCTTTTGGAATACAGATCTCAAAGCAGGATCTTAAACCCTTTTTAAACCAAAAAAAAAAAAAAAAAGGGAAAAAAAAAGAAGAATCTTCAGTAAACCTCTTCCTGCAATTGAAATAAACCAACTTCTGTGAGGCTTTTGCTACTCAGACAGCTAAATGCCAAAAGCAATCTGCAGGTTAAATGAGCGTGAGTCAGTTTTTTGTTTTGTTTCAGTTTTTTTTTTGTTTCATTTTTTTACTAGAAGGAGGTGGTTGGATATAAGGCCAGCTGGAAATAAAAATCTGTATTTATAGCCTCAGCAGAATAAGGAAAGAGCTGGCACAAAGAGTGGAGAAAATGTTACATGTTATTTCAACTTAAATTTAAGGATACTTTATCCTTCATATTCAAATAGCTCATAGAAGAGTATAAAAGAGAAGACTTTCACCTCATAATTTGATTACTTGTATTTATTCAAACTGCTACCAGAATTGTCATGAAGCAGAAGTGATGAAGCAAGAGACTGAAAATGGATTTTCTACTCTAGTCAGGCATTGTAAATCAGGAGAAATCCTCTTGACAACATTCTGTTACTCTTTGATTACACTAGAAATTTGATATGGGAATCGAGGCTTTTTTGCTTTCTGCTAAGTGGGCTACAGTGGAAAATAAGCAGAACGTTTGTTTTAATTGTTTCTCACCTTGTGGCATACCTTCTATTCTTAGTATTTAGCACTGTTAACTGAGCCAGAGAATACAAAAATGTAGTTTCTGGAAAGAAATGGGGCGAAAAAAAAAAAGGCAAAAGAAAAAGAAAATCTGTAACCTTAAAGATGTCTGCCTATTTCTATATGTGATATTTGTAAGTCAACAACATTATATCCTCACACATAAACCAAGAACAATGGCTCGAAATTTCATGGCGGCTGTGAAAATAGTTGTCAACTTGTGTGCGTTAACAATATTGATCTTTCAGAAAACAATATATTGTTCATTTTAAAGAATTCATTTATGGCATTTTGATACTTAAAAGCAAAAGACACCTTGGCTTCATTACACTGAGCACTGTATAAGTAGGAAGTAAATGACAGCCCTGATCTGGTGAGCTTGCAGCCATATAGTAGGAAGTCAGCTTCTGGGCAAGTACGTATGATAAGAAGTCTCTCATTGTTTGTGGATGGAATGCCACAGTGCATATATATTAAAATATCACCACACTTACTGAAATCTATTTGCAAGCACATGTAGTTCATATGTATATGTTTGTGTGTGCAAAAAAAATAGAGTTATATTTGTTTTGTTCTTTTCTTACTTCAAGTATTAAATGTATATTGTTTTTAAAAGGTGACAAGGTTAACGAGAAAAAATGTGTTGTAATTTATTTTAATATATATCATAATGATGGATGGGAAATGAAACAGCCTTGCTGATATGATCCATGAAGCACATGACAAGTCGGGTTTGTCCATAAGTTCGCTTCATGTTTGAGCAAAATACGCTAAAATAATGGGGGTGGGGGTTGTGGGGGGGTGTAAAAGAAAAGTTTGTCAAGACAGTTGTCCAGAATGTCATTTTAAAAGTTACTTTAGGGTTTATGTCATGATGTGTATCATACTTATCCAAAATGAAACTGAAATAAATAATTCCATGGAGTTGCAAAATTTACTGGGAAAAGTGAAGAAAATTTACATTGCTTCCCCTATTGTAGCTGATCACTCTTTTTTTTTCAAGGGGTAGTAGAGGAAACTAAGATGAGAAAAATACAGTTTTCTCAACACCAGATCCGCGGTCATTAGTACCATGCCTTCAAAACAGGTAATCTGCTCAGACCCACCACTCTTGAACTGAGAATATAAACCATTACAGTCAGAAAGGGAAGACTCTAACGGGTATTCTTCATTTACTCAGTTTCACTCCTCCACTGCATGGAGTCCTCAGACACAGAGAAAAACCTAGGTCACATTCAGATGTGTTTTGGGATTTATTCTCCATGGAAAGTATCCATCCGCCTGTTCCATTACTTTCATTCTCACAGTGTGTACAGGTAATTGATGGGAATACCAACCAGGCTAATGCTGAAAGAAAAAAAATCCTGCCACTTACCATTACCGTGGAAAGCACAGCAGAAAGACAGATTTCACCAGCTATGTGTCATTTGGAACACAACCAACACAGAGAATCTGCATCTGAAACATGGTTTCTAAAGAAATCATTGGTATTCAAGCTCCACTGTAACTGCACCAGAAAAATTAAGTGGTGGAAATTAGATACTGTTGAGCCTGAAAGCTATTCCAAACCCCTGAGGCTTCCCACAACCCACCAAATCTATGGTGGAGATCAGCTTTGAAATAGGGCACAGGCCATAACCTAAACTATTGGTACTCCCATTCTCCCACAGCTAGGTACTTTCACCAACAGAGAATTTTGCTTGTGCTTTCTGGGATCATCTGAAACAAGATTTATCAGCCATGAACTCATTATTCTCTAAATCAGGGTCCTATTCATTAGAAGGGGAAAACAAAGTTGTTATTGCTACCTCAGGAAAGGAAGAAGCAGGTTGAAATCCTGCTGGATTACTGGAAGCAGAAACAGACAGGGGCTGAATCTGAGCATTTCTGTGCCTCCTGAAATCTATCTCACCATTCTGCTTTTTGCACTTGACACTTCCAGAAGGTTTTGGCTGACTTGCACCACTCTACTCTCCTCTGCAGCAGAATGTCACATGCATGAATCTGTGGGCTACTTAACTTCAGATTATGTTAAGAATCTTGTTTATTTTCATGTTCTTTTAATTTTAATTTGACAAATCTGACAGTCTGTGGTGTACTGCCTTCAGTAGGACATGAAAAAAGAGCCATTGCTCCTACCACTGCACTGAGAACGTTGAGTTTGCAAAGAACATTAAGCTTGTATCCTCAAAAGTTTCCTCTATCCTAAGATTAAGATTTCTTTTAAGCAATTCAGGTTAGTTTTTTGGACTGACTGACGCTCTCAAGAGGTGGAACATGTTACTACATCACAGGATCTGATGTGTAATTTCCAGTCCTTACAGTAAAAGAAGCTACAGGTTTTCTCCATGATAACTGGGTAGACAAAAACACCATCACATCAGGCAATCACTGACAAATTCGTTAAACCACAAGGCGAGGGTCTAAACTGAAAAAACCTGTACTCTCCAGAGCTACTCTTTTCTTTAAAAAATTGTCATTTATCACACAAACACCACTTCAGCTTTTAAAAAACATTCAAAATATTCTAGAGCACTGTCACTTTCACAAAGTTTTGAGAATATTTATACTTTTGCAGACCTGCTATAGAAGATTTGTCTCGCTATAGAAGATCTCACTATAGAAGATAGTAGCCCTATATTGGATACGATGATAACCTTTGAATAAACAAAACTTGTCGCCCAAATTTCTTTTTAAGAAATGCCTAGTTATAGTATTTTTGTATTTGAAAAGGTAGTGCGAAAAGAGAAGCTACACTATTTACCAATTAAACACAATTCACAGTTACTCTCACATGGAGGAGTCCCACAGTGGATTTTCTGCATTATAAAACTTTCCCACGTACAGCTGTAGATGACACTCTATAAAAAAGGGCTTTATTCATCTCTTGTACTATCTGAACTGGGGGAGAGGCTGGTAATTCATTCTGGGGTAGTACGAATAAATCTGAAAGTACTGGATTAAGAAGCTCGGAGTTATTGCAAAGGACCTGACCTTGCTCTCTACAGGCTCAGCAGCAGTAGGCTGGGAGATTTTGTCTGAATTCCTTCATTCCTAGATATAGGAGATTCCCCATGGAAAGCTTTAATTTGCCTCTGTTCTTGGAAGGACAAGTTTCAACCTTAGTAATCAAGGGGAAGGTTAATACAGTAAGAAGTTAACAAAATACAGGATTGGATAGTAGAGAAGAAAATAAAATTTAAATATAAAATTATGTTACACTGATATTTAGCACCTTATCTAAGTAACTTTGAAATTATTTGGGTTTGCAGGAGCTAGTTTATTGATTAATAGCTAGGGGATTCATTCAGCTAGTTAAAGCTGTAATCACCAGCTGGAAGATCTTATTTACCTCATCAGTCCCTAAGTGAAAGTTATATTTTTCTGAGCTATTTTCCAATAATTTTGCTATTTATATAACTCAAAAGCACAAGTGATGGAGAGCACACTTATTTTAAATAGGAAGACAATGATAATAAATTTAATCTATTACTTTTGTTATGAAAGGTCTTTGCTGTATGTACAAAGACTAATAGATGACATCCATTATGTAAAGTATTACTATCACTGAAATCAAACAATATCTTGTCTTAAAAAGCTACTAACCTTTTGTGCATCTATGCAGTGCATCAGTTCTAATGCACTGCAGATTATAATTTGCTTTTACACAGAACAGGCATGCCATACAAAGGGGTTAGAGACAATACAGGCCTCTGACTTACACAAAAGCTTGCATTTTAATGGACCTTATGGAATCTTGTGTTGGCTTTTGTGACTTTGGCAGGCTGTCATATTCTGCTAAAAGATATCAGATCAGCATTGCCTAACTTGGGGAAGGCATTGCTGTCAGCTAGTAACACAAGCAGAAGGATGGAACTCAGGATTTCTGAGCTGTAATCAAAACCCCTGAGCATCTAACTCTCTGGAGAATACAATAACAATATTTACCTTTCAAAAGGAAGATTCTGCCATTTTCCTAAGGATTACAAAGCCAAGGAGTTATGGTCCAGCCATCCCTGTGTGAGAAATGATAGTTTTGTATATAGGTTGGTATGCCGTACTAGACGTTGTTATCAGACAAAGAAAAACTTTTTTTAAGAAATTCAACCTCTGCTGCCCAAAGTGCTCCAGAAGATGATAGCAATGTGGTGACAACAGTGGTCTGCCTTGTAGGCAGCATTTCCAACAGCTGTAGAAGAGATGCTTTTGCAGAGCATTGGCTGTATATGAAAGAAAATTGTCACGAAAGATGCACACCAACTAGACTCTCATTTTTGCAGTTCAGTGGTATATTGTATGAAAGGATCTCTTAATGCCTCATCTAATTAGTGGGTTTGCAATGCTTGAAAAACATGATTCATATCATAAAGAATCCATAAGATTTATCTCTTTGCTTTTGATTATAGGTGAGAGATGCCAAAATGAATGCCACCCACACATCAATTGTCAGGTTGTCAAGTGTCACACCACTCACTTAGACTACTACCACTACTACGAAAACATTCCCATTTGGTCCTTCTACAAGACTACCAAAAATAGGTCCCATAGTTTCTCTACTGTCCAATCAAAGTTTATTGAAAGAAAGCTAGCATTCCCACAGGTTCTCCCACTCTTTAACAGATGAAGTAACAAGTATCCACTTTCCAAAACTGTGTTGCCAATGTTGATCGTAGGGAATTTGTCCTGACACTTTTACCCTATTTACCACAATGCTGAATCGTGGCCAACTTTATCTTCATCTTTTAATCAAGGTTGTTTTGCTTACACATGAGCCAAATACTTGGAACTTCCCCATTCCCACCTTCTGCTTTAGCACTGAAGCCAGAAGAATTTGCTGTGAATGTCAGTGAAGCACATTGGATAGATAATGGCCAGTTAATGACTTGCATCCAGCAGTCACTGGGAACTATTTCTGAGTATGGACCTATCTGGCACAATTAAAAATAACAACTGGTCCTTCGGAAGAGACAAACCAGCATACATCCATTTTGCCATTCCAGATGACCATAAATCGAAGACACTGGAAAATGACTGTTTAAGTCAATGAGAACTGAAGGGAGTACTTGCTGAATGTGCATATCATCTTAAAGAACTGTACACAAAAAGGCACGTGAGAGATCAGTTTGTCCTTTAAGGCTTAACATACCGAAGCAGAAATCCAAACCACTGCAAAAAGGAGGGGGGTATGCATTAAAAACCACAAGCATTTTGCTCTGGTGGGCTTTATGGTGTAAGAATGAAAAGTCAGAAAGATGGATAAGAGACGTACTTGTTGATAGGAAAATTACTCTCCCAGTGTAACAAAATGGTCCCTCCAGAACCTGTCTTAACACAAGGAATCCCCTCTCTCCTTGTTCAAGAAGGAAAGCTACAAACCACCTACTTCATTACAAATACTTTGTCAAAATGCAGTCTGTTCTAATCAAAAGATCAACACTTCTTGAATTTTCAACAGCTATTGTAATTGTTTTCCATAGAAATCAATTTTAATTGTAACACTGTTCTGCTACAGCCCTATTGTCTGTGTTCTTCTGAATTGTCAGTTACTTAAATGAAGAAATAAAAGTTCAAAAGCACATTGTTGTAATTGATTTCTATGTTTAGGTTGTCTTAGAAACAAGATTATGAATTTCATCTGTTCAGATACAAAAAGAAAACCCTTTCCTTTAAAAAAAAAAAAAACCAAAAACAAAAATAAAGATTAAAAAACCCCACTGTTTCACTTGTGGTTTTTAAGACAAATGTCTGGGGCTGTCATTCCAGTCCTCTGCTATAATTATGAAAATATGCATAGCATTCCAGTGAGTATATTGATTATACAGAAAAAAATATTTTCATTGATATTCTAACGAGGTTTAATTTCCTGCATATATAAATGTAGCGTCCCCCAACCAAAAGACCTGCTGCCATGTCAGTGTCATCTCCCATCTTGCCTTTTCCCCACACTTTCTAACAAGTGTTTGATAGGTAAATTCAGCATGTGACGTTCACATCCAGTCCCAGAACCTTCCAGTATAAGGATTTGTCCGAATGCCTTGTTCCCAGGCAAGCATGGGGAGGTGGGATCTGGGTGCTGAGGAGCTGCTGATCCAGGGGCCTTTAACTGGTCCCCACCACACTGTCAGCCTTCCCCACTGTCCACCCTTTCCTTTGCTGGGGACCACTGCCAAAGAGGAGGCACATCCAGCCGCACAGAGGTAAACAACTTTTCTCTGCTTTGGAGTCAGATGTGTCCTCAGCCAACAGCCACTCCCTTTCTGTCCAGATACGGTCACTTTTGCTCTGCTCTAGTTTATCTCCAATGTCTGGCTTCAGCCATGGCACCCAACCTATGGGGAGGGCTGCTAGGGGGCCACAAACAACAGGCAGGAGCACCCAGGGTAGAGACGAGCCCTGGGACAACTGTATTTGGCAGCTACAGGGTGATTTCTAGCAGCAAAATCCCTTACCAAGAGGAACAAGATGCCAGAGTGACCTAATGGGGCTCTGCCACAACATGGCCAAGTCCTTGGTGACTAGTGTAAAACACCAATACTAAACAGAAAACAAGAAATTAGGGGAGGGAGTGGAAAGGGTCATTGCGGGAGTCCCCAGAGGAGTGAGCAGAGGACAAGTGCTAGTGCAGCCAGAGTACTGCCAGGGCAAGCACCACTGGCATGGCCCATTGCAACGGACCCAAGCAATGAACTGTGACCAGGTAGTGCTCAGTAGTCATCCCCAGGAACCAGCAGAGTCTGGCCCAGCCTGGTCCATGCCTGAACTGCTGCTGAACACATGCATAAGTCCTGGGAAGTCAAATGATGCTTTGGCTGGTGCTGGGTCCTGCTTTGGTGGCGACGGGTGGCAGGTCTTGGCAACTGTCCCCTGAGATTCCCTGGTCCTGCCTGGTTTAGGCAGCTAGGCACCACTGGGTGTGCCTGCAGTAGTGTCATAAGGTGGCCCAGTAGAAAACCAAACTCTGTGGGGGGGCTGTCCAGCCCATCAAGTTTTCAGTGAGACCGGAAAATCAGAGTACAACAAAATGCCCTCCACAGAGCCATTAGCCAGTCAAGAAGAACTCCCGGATGCCCAAGTGCCCACAGCCCTCATCACCCTGTGGTATCCTCACCATCCTCTCCTCAGTGCACACCATTCCCAGCTAAGCAGGAGACTGCAGGGACAGTGCCCATGGCTCCAGTGAGTGACCTCAGCATGTGACCTCCAGCACAATATCTGAGCAGCCATATTCCAGGGCCATCCGGATATCCTCCAGCCAGTGATGCAGTGGGAGCACCAGGACATCTATGAAGCGAACTAAGAGTTCACCTTTTGTTCCTCAGATCTGTGTGTTTCTTATGCCAGGCAGTTAAGGCTAATGCTCTTTAAAAACCTCTTGCAAACTTTCTGCATGCACTGAAGAGAGAACTACTGTCTCAATAATTCCTGTAGGAGTGAACTTCTGATAAGTAATACCTTTGGGCCAAGAGAAAGGAGTGGTGTCTCTGCATTTTCATGAAGGTAAAGAACAAAGATGTTGTTCTCAGAAATGTACATGCCTTTGAAAGAAATAATTTTATAGCACAGGGACCCAGAGCGAGTTGGAACAAAAAGGCCATCTGAAGTGAGAACAAAAGTGGTGTTCTATGCCCGATAACAAGGGCTTGACTCTTCAGGAATTGTAAAGAATATATCCTGTTGCTGCTACAAGCACGCTGGAGGTTGCAAAGTAACTGCATCAATCTTTCGTCTATGTGCATCATAAATCTCTTTGAAGCTGGTGGGACTTTTATGCCAGCTAAATGCAGAAGATTATTTGACTTCTCCAATAGAAGCAACAGAAACAAGATACGTCACTGCCTCTGCATTCACAGGGCTAACAGAGTTAAAGCTGTTATCACCTGCAAACATTCACCCTGCTCCTTTGCTTGAGCTTATGCACGCTGATCTTCCAGGAAAGAAAACATGTTGTTTAAAAGATCAAAGTCTTATGGATACATTCTTAGTAATAGAAACAGTACTGTGTGCTACTGCAAT